>CM059796.1:38262500-38452500 GCA_030435695.1 Brachymystax lenok tsinlingensis
CTCCAGTTTCAACTGTTCTGCCTGTTTTATGAACATTTAAAAAAAAAATTCTGTTATAATCTTCACTCGGCACAGCCAGAAGAGGACTGGCCACCCCTCACAACCTGGTTCCTCTCTAGGTTTCTTCCTAGGTTCTGGCCTTTCTAGGGAGTTTTTCCTAGCCACAGTGCTTCTACACCTGCATTGCTTGCTGTTTGGGGTTTTAGGCTGGGTTTCTGTATAGCACTCTGTGACATCAGCTGATATAAGAAGGGCTTTATAAATACATTTGATTTGATTTGATGATCATGTTCGGAGGAAAACGGGGGAGGCTTGCAAGCCAAAGAACACCATCCCAACCGTGAAGCACGGGGGTGGCAGCATCATGTTGTGGGGGTGCTTTGCTGCAGGAGGGAAAATAGATGACATCATGAGGAGGAAAATGATGTGGATATATTGAAGCAACATCTCAAGACATCAGTCAGGAAGTTAAAGCTTGGTCGTAAATGGGTCTTCCAAATGGACAATGACCTCAAGCATACTTCCAAAGTTGTGGCAAAATGGCTTAAGGACAACAAAGTCAAGGTATTGGAGTGGCCATCACAAAGCCCTGACCTCAATCCTATAGAACATTTGTGGGCAGAACTGAGAAAGCGTGTGCGAGAAAGGAGGCCTACAAACATGACTCAGTTACACCAGCTCTGTCAGGAGGAATGGGCCAAAATTCAACCAACATATTGTGGGAAGCTTGTGGAAGGCTACCCGAAACGATTGACCCAAGTTAAACAATTTAAAGGCAATGCTACCAAATACTAATTGAGTGTATGTGAACTTCTGACCCACTGATAATGTGTTGAAAGAAATAAAAGCTGAAATAAATCATTCTCTCTACTATTATTCTGACATTTCACTTTCTTAAAATAAAGTGATGCTTCTCTCTCCCCTCTCTCTACTCGTTGAGTCTGTGTGGAGAGGTCTACATTGACTGATTGAGATAGTGTATCTATCCAGGTCCCCCCCGTCAGTGAGGTGTGTGTGTGTATCTCATAGGGAGGTGTGTGTGTATCAGTGTGTCTCATAGGGAGGTGTGTGTGTGTGTGTATCTCATAGGGAGGTGTGTGTGTATCAGTGTGTCTCATAGGGAGGTGTGTGTGTATCAGTGTATCTCATAGGGAGGTGTGTGTGTATCAGTGTATCTCATAGGGAGATGTGTGTGTGTACCTCATAGGGAGGTGTGTGTGTGTACCTCATAGGGAGGTGTGTGTATCAGTGTATCTCATAGGGAGGTGTGTGTGTATCAGTGTATCTCATAGGGAGGTGTGTGTTTATCAGTGTATCTCATAGGGAGGTGTGTGTGTATCAGTGTATCTCATAGGGAGGTGTGTGTGTATCAGTGTATCTCATAGGGAGGTGTGTGTGTGTGAGTGTATCTCATAGGGAGGTGTGTGTTTATCAGTGTATCTCATAGGGAGGTGTGTGTGTATCAGTGTATCTCATAGGGAGGTGTGTGTTTATCAGTGTATCTCATAGGGAGGTGTGTGTGTATCAGTGTGTCTCATAGGGAGGTGTGTGTGTATCAGTGTATCTCATAGGGAGGTGTGTGTGTATCAGTGTATCTCATAGGGAGATGTGTGTGTGTACCTCATAGGGAGGTGTGTGTGTGTACCTCATAGGGAGGTGTGTGTATCAGTGTATCTCATAGGGAGGTGTGTGTGTATCAGTGTATCTCATAGGGAGGTGTGTGTTTATCAGTGTATCTCATAGGGAGGTGTGTGTGTATCAGTGTATCTCATAGGGAGGTGTGTGTGTATCAGTGTATCTCATAGGGAGGTGTGTGTGTATCAGTGTATCTCATAGGGAGGTGTGTGTGTATCAGTGTATCTCATAGGGAGGTGTGTGTGTGTGAGTGTATCTCATAGGGAGGTGTGTGTTTATCAGTGTATCTCATAGGGAGGTGTGTGTTTATCAGTGTACCTCATAGGGAGGTGTGTGTGTATCAGTGTATCTCATAGGGAGGTGTGTGTTTATCAGTGTATCTCATAGGGAGGTGTGTGTGTATCTCATAGGGAGGTGTGTGTGTATCAGTGTGTCTCATAGGGAGGTGTGTGTGTGTCAGTGTGTCTCATAGGAAGGGGTGTGTGGTATCGCACCTCTCAGGAAGTGGGACAGTCACTCTTTTAAAGTAAAGAGACACCATAATGAACACACAGAGTAAACGATACCAAGGGGGAGGAATAACAGAGGTCCTCAAACTAACAAACTCAGAGCACGACATAAATGTACTCATAATCTGCCCCGGAGAGACTGGGTGAAAGAGAGAGGGAGAGAAAGAGATAGTGAAGGACAGAAAATGAGAAAGGGAGAGATGAAGAGATACCGAGAGAAAAAATCTAAAAAGAAAGTGAGCTGGAGGAGGAGAGGTCAGAGAAAACATGATGTGTTGTTTATCTGGGACCAGAAATGGCTTTAGGAGAGGGAGGGTGAGAGAGGAGAGAGAATGGAGAGAGAAGAATAAAGAAGTAGAGTTCGAGAAGGAAGAGAGAAGTAGAGAGAGAAGGGAGAGATAAGTAGAGATAAGTAGAGAGCGTGATGGGAGAGATAAGACAGAGAAGAGAGAAGAGCGAGAGAGAAGGGAGATAAATGGGAGAGAGTAGAGAGTAGAGAGAAGACCGAGAGAGAAGGGAGATAAATGGGAGAGAGTAGAGAGAAGAGCGAGAGAGATGGGAGATAAATGGGAGAGAGTAGAGAGAAGAGAGAAGAGCGAGAGAGAAGGTAGATAAATGGGAGAGAGTAGAGAGTAGAGAGAGGGGAGAGAAGGGAGATAAATGGGAGAGAGTAGAGAGAAGAGAGAGGGGAGAGAAGGGAGATAAATGGGAGAGAGTAGAGAGAAGAGAGAAGAGCGAGAGAGAAGGGAGATAAATGGGAGAGAGTAGAGAGAAGAGAGAGGGGAGATAAATGGGAGAGAGTAGAGAGAAGAGAGAAGAACGAGAGAGAAGGGAGATAAAGGGAGAGAGTAGAGAGTAGAGAGAAGAGCGAGAGAGAAGGGAGATAAATGGGAGAGAGTAGAGAGAAGAGAGAAGAGCGAGAGAGAAGGGAGATAAATGGGAGAGAGTAGAGAGAAGAGAGAGGGGAGAGAAGGGAGATAAATGGGAGAGTGTAGAGAGAAGAGAGAAGAGCGAGAGAGAAGGGAGATAAAGGGAGAGAGTAGAGAGTAGAGAGAAGAGAGAGAGAGAAGGGAGATAAATGGGAGAGAGTAGAGAGTAGAGAGAAGAGAGAAGAGCGAGAGAGAAGGGAGATAAATGGGAGAGAGAAGAGAGAAGAGCGAGAGAGAAGGGAGATAAATGGGAGAGAGAAGAGAGAAGAGCGAGAGAGAAGGGACATAAATGGGAGAGAGTAGAGAGTAGAGAGAAGAGCGAGAGAGAAGGGAGATAAATGGGAGAGAGTAGAGAGTAGAGAGAAGAGAGAAGGGAGATAAATGGGAGAGAGTAGAGAGAAGAGAGAGGGGAGAGAAGGGAGATAAATGGGAGAGAGTAGAGAGAAGAGAGAAGAACGAGAGAGAAGGGAGATAAATGGGAGAGAGTAGAGAGAAGAGAGAAGAGCGAGAGAGAAGGGAGATAAATGGGAGAGAGTAGAGAGTAGAGAGAAGAGAGAAGGGAGATAAATGGGAGAGAGTAGAGAGAAGAGAGAGGGGAGAGAAGGGAGATAAATGGGAGAGAGTAGAGAGAAGAGAGAGGGGAGATAAATGGGAGAGAGTAGAGAGAAGAGAGAGGGGAGAGAAGGGAGATAAATGGGAGAGAGAAGAGAGAGGGGAGAGAAGGGAGATAAATGGGAGAGAGTAGAGAGAAGAGAGAAGAACGAGAGAGAAGGGAGATAAATGGGAGAGAGTAGAGAGAAGAGAGAGGGGAGAGAAGGGAGATAAATGGGAGAGAGTAGAGAGAAGAGCGAGAGAGAAGGGAGATAAATGGGAGAGAGTAGAGAGAAGAGAGAAGAGCGAGAGAGAAGGGAGATAAATGGGAGAGAGTAGAGAGAAGAGAGAAGAGCGAGAGAGAAGGGAGATAAATGGGAGAGAGTAGAGAGAAGAGAGTAGAGAGAAGAGAGAAGAGCGAGAGAGAAGGGCGATAAATGGGAGAGAGTAGAGAGTAGAGAGAAGAGCGAGAGAGAAGGGAGATAAATGGGAGAGAGTAGAGAGTAGAGAGAAGAGAGAAGGGAGATAAATGGGAGAGAGTGGAGAGTAGAGAGAAGAGAGAAGGGAGATAAATGGGGGAGAGAGAAGAGAGAGGGGAGAGAAGGGAGATAAATGGGAGAGAGTAGAGAGAAGAGAGAGGGGAGAGAAGGGAGATAAATGGGAGAGAGTAGAGAGAGAAGGGAGATAAATGGGAGAGAGTAGAGAGAGAAGGGAGATAAATGGGAGAGAGTAGAGAGAGAAGGGAGATAAATGAGAGAGAGTAGAGAGAGAAGGGAGATAAATGGGAGAGATAAAGGAGGGATGGGCAATAAGGGAATCAGAGGAGTGGAGCGGCGTGGGGAGGAGACGTAGATAAAAGAGAGGGCCAAGTGTCAGGCTAATTTAGCACATCTCTTGTCTGTTGAAACGAGACACAGGAGTTTGGCTGATGTTCGTATAGAGTGTCGGTGTGAGTCAGTGTATATCTATGGATTTGTGTGTTTGTGTACTTGGGAGCTATAAGTGTGTAGGAGGATATCATCTACTTGTAAAAATGCTAATCTATACACTCTCTCTCTCTCTTTTCTCGCTGTCTCTTTCTGCCTGTATAATGAGATCTATCAAACCACTCCAGGTACCCAGGCTCCTTTTCTCCTCCCTCTCTGTCAATTCAATTCAATTTGAGGGCTTTATTGACATGGTAAACACATGTTAACATTGCCAAACGCAAGTCAAGTAGATAATATACAAGAGTGAAATAAACAATATCTCTCTCTCTCTCTCTCTCTCTCTCTCTCTCTCTCTCTCTCTCTCTCTCTCTCTCCACCCCTATCTCTCTCTCTCTCTCTGTCTCAAACCCACATCCTCCTCTACTATACCTCCTCAACTCTCTCTAGCACACAAGTCCAATCTTCCCTATGTATCCGTCTCTCCTCGACTCTCCTCTCTCCTCTCTCCTCCTCTCTCCTCTCTCCTCTCTCCTCCTCTCCTCCTCTCTCATCCTCTCTCCCCCTCTCCTCTTAAAACAATGTCTGTGTTCCAGTAATCGAGTACTCACATGTTAGAGCGAAACATCTCTCTCTCTCCCCTCCCTCTCTCTCTCTCTATCCCTCAACCTCACCCTCTCACTCTCCGTCTCTCCTCTCGTCAGTAGAAATGCTTCATTCGCTGTTGGTTTCATCTTGGGGCTTGTTTTTCTAAATAAATATTTTTCATATGTTGTTGTTTATTCAAGTCTTCTGTAATTATGAGATGAAGAACAGCTAAATGAGAACAGATCCCTCACAGCAGGGATCCCAAATGGTACACTATCCCCTATAAAGTATATTACTTTTGACCAGACCCCTATAGGCCCTGTAGTGCACTAGGGAACAGGGTGCTATTTGGGATGTGACCTATAGCTGCTTGGTAAATAAGCAGAAAATCCATGCTCAGAATTACTGTAAGTGGTGAAGCTACTTGATTTCATAAGTGCTGCAGTAAAGTGTGTTGTTTTCTCTGAAAAACGGATGCCTCTCTGTTCTATATTTTTATACATTTTAATTCCATAACTTTTCAGAAGCGAGTTTATCTGAAGTAGTGGGGTTTTATCTGTAAGAAACACAGAAAAGATTCTGTGACATTTGATTGGTTGTTTTTTTTCCTTCAGTGCGTGTCTGATTGGCTGTCGTGTGTTTCAGAATGTGTCTGATTGGTTATATGTTTCAGAGCGTGTCTGATTGGTTTGTCGTGTGTTTCAGGACATGCCTGAATGTTTTTGTTTTTTTTGTGTTTTTTTTATTCAAGACGTCTCTTAGCTGTTCTTTCATTGGTTGTTGTTTGTTTTCAGGGCGTCTGATTAGTTGTTGTGTGTTTTCAGGGCTTTTCTAATTGGTTGTTGCTGTTTACTACAGACAGCTAGCTCTATCCATGTGTCTCCGTAAAATTAGATATTATAGCTAGCTAGTTGACGATGTTCTAGCTAGCTCACCCCAAGGCAGGATTTTCTCCTCCTCTGTAGATGCATGGCTACATGATCATGACGTTGTGGCTGTAACATTTAACGGACACTAAAAACTAAACAACATCTACGTCTTACCAGATAACGATGAATCCAATACGGCATGGTAATGAAGAAAATCCAAGTCTAATTGTTTCATCTTTTTAGTAAATAAAGTTGTTCGTAATTTACATGATAGAAATGTGAACACTATGGGGATGTTGACCTTAGGATGTTTAAAGGCGCAACTACAGAATTATTTACATGAGCCATGTACTATTTGAGCTATATATTAACCATGTGTGTCATTGCGACAACCCAGCACTAGGTCACTATTGGACAAATACAACATTGGGTTAATTCAACCCAGCAGGTTTTTGGGTTAATTCAACCCTGCAGGTTTTGGGTTGTGTTTCTAACCCAGCAGGGTTTGGCTTGTGCTTCTAACCCAGCAGGGTTTTGGGTTGTGTTTCTAACCCAGCAGGTTTTGGGTTGTGTTTCTAACCCAGCAGGGTTTGGGTTGTGTTTCTAACCCAGCAGGGTTTGGGTTAATTCAACCCAGCAGGTTTTGGGTTAATTCAACCCAGCAGGTTTTGGGTTAATTCAACCCAGCAGGTTTTGGGTTAATTCAACCCAGCAGGTTTTGGGTTGTATTTCTAACCCAGCAGGGTTTGGGTTGTATTTCTAACCCAGCAGGTTTTGGGTTGTATTTCTAACCCAGCAGGGTTTGGGTTGTGTTTCTAACCCAGCAGGGTTTGGGTTGTGTTTCTAACCCAGCAGGGTTTGGGTTGTGTTTCTAACCCAGCAGGGTTTGGGTTGTGTTTCTAACCCAGCAGGGTATGGGTTGTGTTTCTAACCCAGCAGGTTTTGGGTTGTGTTTCTAACCCAGCAGGGCTCGGGTTGTGTTTCTAACCCAGCAGGTTTTGGGTTGTGTTTCTAACCCAGCAGGGTTTTGGGTTGTGTTTCTAACCCAGCAGGGTATGGGTTGAGTGCTTGACCCAGCAGCTGGATCATTTATGTAATGTATTTAGGTTACTTTCAGTGTCATCCTAATAAAAATGTAGCTTGCATATCTTTCACTTCTCCACCATCCCACCACCTCTGTTTCTTATACACACAATCAAGATACAATGTTGAATTTCAAATAATTAATTTCTACTGCCTGCATTTCAGAACATACATCACATCAAAGAAAGTACAATAATATATTCATATTTTTTTAAATAGCACATTGAAACAAAGCCATAATGTCTAAATATGTATTATTTCACAAGATACGATTTCATAAGATAGTTTACTGATATTTTTTCATGAACCAAACATCAGACTTAAGCTTCGGTTGAACTTGAGAAATACAACGCGAAAGACACTGTCTGTCTTAAAGTGGTATTTAACAAAGATCCCGTTAATCAACAGATATTCACATTCACTGACACACTTTGGCTAACTTATGTGACAGCACACACACACACACACACACACACACACACCATGCTGTTTTACCATACAATAAAGGTCTAGTGTAAAATATTACATTTGAAGGTCACTAATAGGACATGGACTAATGACTCATTACTAAATAACTTTATTTTCATTCATAAAGCACTTCTCACAATCCCCACAATGTAACATTTGTATTTAAAATAAATTGTTGTGATAGAATGAAAGAATTCGCTTCGGTAGTTGAACTAAAGGCAAACGAGCCACGTACCCGTACCGTAGGCAAAAAAGGCATTACAAAACAAACTAAAAGTAAATTTAACAGAGCTATAAATAGTGCCTTAAGAGCATATTAGCATTGGAATGAGACACTCATGGCTCCTCCATCCTTTGATCTATTAATTAACTGGAACACATCAGCTGGAGGGCTGTTCTTCCTGCTGTCACTTCTCACACTACTAAGAGCACATAGTTATCCACTTTTGTTCAGTAAAAAAAAAAAAAAAAAAAACATGCTCGCAAAACAGTTTTAGTGCAGGGGTATTCTGTTCCTGGCAGCTGATACACCGTGGTCTGTAGGAATTCCCATGCTGGGACACAGTGGGAAAGTTGATATCAAATTGGACTTGAAGCACACATCCAGGTTCCCCAAGCAGTGTGCCTTGCTCCAATGCCGGTCCACTAATGACTGTAAACACCTGTGAGCAGTCCCCCGAGAACCAACACACGTGGGTAGGGTCTGGACACCTCCGCCTGGTGCAGGTACTCAGCCATGTTGGTCCCAACCTGTTAGAGAAATCATTAGATTTTTTTAGAATTTGAGCACGGAGGCACACTGACAATGCCATCGCGCAATTTATTTTGTACATTTTATATCCATTCACATCAATCAACAGCCAATCATCTGTTTGATGTCTACATCTTCCGTTCATTTGGGGCTCGTAGGTGAATTCTATATAACGCGACAGTTTGTGACAAAACCATCAGTAGAGTTGAAAATGCCAAGGAAACCCATTTAACTTGTATTTTTTTAATATATTCGGTGCATGGGATTTGAACGGCAAAAGATATTGCTATGAGCACTACATCATCAAGCATAGCCTTTTATACCCCAGAAAAGGCTGTGTGTAACAAACAGACAGACATGGCAGCTCAGCTTCTATCCCCTTATGCAACATTGCAGTATTTTGTTTTATTGGGTGTTATTTCTTACATTATTAGCCCAGAACGTTTTTTTGTGTTATTACACACAGCCATAAATAACTTTTGGATATCAGAGCGTCTCTAACTCACCAGCATTATGACCAGGAAAACGACTTTCCCGAATTGGATCCTTTGTTTGTACCCCCCCAGTGCAATTGAACTTATCCCAGAGGCTGGTCCAAGATGAGAGGTATTGGGAGTGGACTTCTAGTCCGACTCAGGAGGCGGGGCACACCATCCACCGCCTCTGATATTACTCTCTAATGTTCAGTCTATTACTCTCTAATGTTCAGTCTATTACTCTCTAATGTTCAGTATATTATTATCTAATATTCAGTATATTACTCTCTAATATTCAGTCTATTACTCTCTAATGTTCAGTCTATTATTATCTAATATTCAGTCTATTATTATCTAATGGTCAGTATATTATTATCTAATGTTCAGTATATTATTATCTAATGTTCAGTCTATTACTCTCTAATATTCAGAATATTACTCTAACGTTCAGTATATTACATTACTCTCTAATGTTCAGTCTATTATTATCTAATGTTCAGTATATTATTATCTAATATTCAGTATATTACTCTCTAATGTTCAGTATATCATTATCTAATGTTCAGTATATTATTATCTAATGTTCAGAATATTACTCTCTAATGTTCAGTATATTACTCTCTAATGTTCAGTATATTACTCTCTAATGTTCAGTCTATTACTCTCTAATGTTCAGTATATTATTATCTAATGTTCAGTATATTATTATCTAATATTCAGTATATTACTCTCTAATGTTCAGTCTATTACTCTCTAATGTTCAGTCTATTATTATCTAATGTTCAGTCTATTATTATCTAATGTTCAGTATATTATTATCTAATATTCAGTCTATTACTCTCTAATATTCAGAATATTACTCTAACGTTCAGTATATTACTCTCTAATGTTCAGTATATTATTATCTAATGTTCAGTCTATTACTCTCTAATATTCAGAATATTACTCTAACGTTCAGTATATTACTCTCTAATGTTCAGTATATTATTATCTAATGTTCAGTATGTTACTACCTAATGTTCAGTATATTACTGTATATTACATTCTTGTGGGCCGGTTAAGAACAAATTCTTATTTACAATGAAGGTCTACCAAAAGGCAAAAGGCCTCCTGAGGGGACGGGGGCCTGGGATTAAAATAAAATAAATAAATACAATATAAATATAGGACAAAACACATCATATCACAGCTAATATAAATCGCTTACCTTTCAAAGAACTTCTGTTGAGGGCTTCCCAAGTGTCCAAACAAGAGAATCCATGGTTCTTTTGTTAGAAAAAGTCATTTATTATATCCATAAATCTCTGTTTGGTTGGCATGTTATGTTCAGCTACTCCACCAAGCATTGCCAGTCTACTCGCCCGTTGTACAGTGAAGAGAACGCGTTCAAGTTATACCTCTCAACTTTTCACAAACAGCAAATAAACAAACAAATCAAATATCATTAATAATACCTTAGGTATCCTTTTATGAATAATAGCGATCATATTTTACACAGATGGTAACTGAAACGTTATAAGAGGAAAAGAAAGCTGGGCGCGTTCACGTTCTTGTGACCAGGCACGGTTGTTTACCTTTTTCCCTTCCTGTAGTCGGTCTTCTTCTATAAGGATCTTTCTCGGGGCTTTTTCCTCCAGACACTTTCCAGAGACTGTTGACATCCAGTGGAAGCCATAGGTACTGCAACCTGTGTCCTATCTCCCATTGACTTATATAACCAGGCATTCAAAGTGAGAGGAGGGCAAAATAAAAATTATTTCTGGACAGAAATGTCTCGGGTTTTTGCCTGCTATATCTCTTCTGTTATACCCACAGACTATATCTTAACGGTTTTAGAAACTTCAGAGTGTTTCCTATCCAATAGTACTAATTATGTGCATATCCTAGTTTCTGGGCCTGAGTGACAGGCATTTAACTTTGGACATGTCAGACAGGCGAAAATTCAGAAAATGGGACCCTAGCCCTAAGAAGTTATTTAAGGTCCCACAGTTGACAGTGCATGTCAGAGCAAAAACCAAGCCGCGAGGTCGAAGGAATTGTCCGTAGAGCTCCAGGACAGGATTATGTCGAGGCACAGATCTGGGAAAGGTTACCAAAAAAATTCTGTGGCATTGAAGGTCCCCAAGAACACAGTGGCCTCCATCATTTTGAAATGGAAGACAGTTGGAACCACCAAGACTCTTCTTAGAGTTGGCCAAACTGAGCAATCAGGGGAGAAGGGCCTTGGTCAGGGAGGTGACCAGGAACCCAATGGTCAATCTGACAAAGCTCCAAAGTTCCTCTTTGGAGATCGGAGAACAATCTAGAAGGACAACCATCTCTGCAGCACTCCACCAATCAGGCCTTTATGGTCCTCAGTAAACTCCTCAGTAAAAGGCACATGGCAGACGCTTGGAGTTTGCTTGGAGTTTGCCAAAAGGCACGTAAAGGACTCTCAGACCATGAGAAACAAGATTCTCTGGTCTGATGAAACCAAGATTGAACTCTTTGGCCTGAATGCCAAGCAACGCGTCTGGAGGAAACCTGGCACCATCCCTACGGTGAAGCATGGTGGTGGCAGCATTACTCTGTGGAGATGTTTTTCAGCGGCAGGGACTGGGAGACTAATCAGGATTGAGGGAAAAATGAACGGAGCAAGGTACAGAGAGATCCTTGGTGAAAACCTGCTCCAGAGCGCTCAGGACCTCAGACTGGGGCCAAGGTTCACCTTCCAACAGGACAGCGAACCTATACACAGAGCCAAGACAATGGCGGAGTGACATCGGGACAAGTCTCTGAATGTCATTGAGTGGCCCAGTCAGAGCCTGGACTTGAACCCGATTGAACATCTCTGGAGAGACCTGAAAAAAGATGTGCAGCAACGCTCCCCATCCAAACTGACAGAGTTTGAGAGGATCTGCAGAGACGATTATGAGAAACACCCCAGGTGTTTTGTAGCATCATCAGGTGTATTTGGTCTAGGAGCACAAGGACAGACGCAGAGCCTTAGTCTGACCCCATAAAAAAGTAAATCACGATTGCGGTCTCAGTACTAAAACCAGACTGAAGTGATTCGTATACATTATTTGTCTTCAGGATGGCAGTGACCTGCTGAGCAACAGCTTTTTCAAAACGTTTTGAGACGAATGTGAGATTCGATATAGGCCGATAGTTAAACTACTTAGGGAGTGGTGGGGCGTTACGAATTATAGCTAGGTGGCTAACGTTATCTAGCTGGCTAACGTTAGCTAAGCTAGGGGTTCGGGTTAAGGTTAGGGTTAGGTTAAAGGGTTAGCTAGAAGGGCTAAGTTTAAGGTTAAGTTTAGGAGTTAGGTTAACTTAGGGAGCAGTGGGGCGCTAGCCAGTCCCGACACTACACGGTGAAATGCAAGGCGCCAAATTCAAAATCCAAAAGTTGAATTATTAAACATTCATCAATTTACAAGTGTTGCATAGTCATCAAAAGCTGCTTCTTGGCAATATCACAGCGTTTTGTCAGATTTCAAAAAGGCTTTATGGCAAAAGCACAACATTTGATTGTTTGAGGGTAGCACCTCCAATATTTCTCCATTAGCATGAATTCATAAACCATCACACAAAACACATTTCACAGCGAAAAAAATCCCTTACCTTTTAAAGAACTTCTGCTGAGGGCTTCCCAAGTGTCCAACGAAGACAATCCATGGTTCTTTTGTTAGAAAAAGTAATTTATTATATCCATAAATCTCCGTTTGGTTGGTACGTTATGTTCAGAAAATCCAACGTCGAATCTCCCATTGAAACGTGAAGAGAACACGTTCAAATATACCTATAAACCTTTCCTAAACAAATCAAATACCAGTTAAAATGCATCCTACCCTCGGGCGAGGTGCAGGGCGGTCCGGACGAAGACGGTGGAATTCCCGCAGCATTGAAGGGTCCAACACGTCCTCCACCGGAACCCAGCATCTCTCCTCCGGACCATACCCCTCCCACTCCACGAGGTACTGAAGGCCCCTTGCCCGACGCCTCGAGTCATGTATGGAACGAACAGCATACGCCGGGGCCCCCTCGATGTCCAGAGGGGGCAGAGGAACCTCCCGCACCTCAAACTCCTGGAGGGGGCCAGCCACTACCGGCCTGAGGAGAGACTAATGTTTCGAGGGGTTAATACGGTAATCGGGGGGAAGTTGTAACTGACTCTGATGCCAAGGTGCCAGAACTGGCTGGTACCCCAATACACACTGGAAGGGGGAGAGGTTAGTAGAGGAGTGGCGTTCTGGGCCATCGCTGCTCAGGGCACGAACGCCGCCCACTCCCCCGGCCAGTCCTGGCAATAAGATCTCAGAAACCTACCCACATCCTGGTTCACTCTCTCCACTTGCCCGTTACTCTCGGGGTGAAAACCCAAGGTAAGGCTGATCATGACCCCCAGATGTTCCATGAACGCCCTCAAAGTGAACTGGGGACCCCAATCAGACATTATATCCTCAGGCACCCCGTAGTGCCGGAAGACGTGTGTAAACAAGGCCTCCGCAGTCTGTAGGGCCGTAGGATCCATGGGCCGCTCTGTGTCATACAGCCGGGACAGTGCGTCTGCCTTTACGTTCTGGGAACCTGGTCTGTAAGAAAGAGTGACAACAAAACGGGTGAAAAACATGGCCCACCAAAGAGGGATCCGGATGGGCCAGCACGGGGAGCCGAGGTAAACAGAGCCCTCAGCTGACCAAAAGCCCTGTCCGCCTCAGCCGACCACTGCAAACGTACCGGTCCCCCCTTCAGCAGTGAGGTAATGGGAGCCGCCACCTGACCAAAACCCCGGATAAACCTCCGGTATTGATTGGCAAACCCTAGAAACCGCTGCACCTCCTTTACCGTGGTGGGAGTCGGCCAATTACGCACGGCTGAAATGCGGTCACTCTCCATCTCCACCCCTGAGGTGGAAATGCGGTACCCTAGGAAGGAGACGGACTGTTGAAAGAACAGGAATTACTCAAAATGACGTACAGGTCATGCTCCAACAGTCAAGCAAGAACCCTGCACACCAGGGACACGTGCTTGGCGTGTGTAGCGGAGTATATCAGAATGTCATCAATATACACAGTCCCTGAAAATCTTATCTATAAAGGTTTGGAAGACTGATGGAGCATTCATCAACCCGTACGGCATGACGAGGTACTCATAATGCCCTGAGGTAGTGCTGAATGCCGTCTTCCACTCGTCTCCCTCCCGGATACGCACCAGATTGTAAGCACTCCTAGGATCTAATTTCGTGAAGATGTGCGCCCCGTGCATTGACTCAATCGCTGTGGCAATAAGAGGCAGCGGGTAACTGTACCTCACAGTGATCTGGTTGATGCCTTGATAGTCAATACACGGGCGCAGACCTCCCTCCTTCTTCTTCACAAAAAAGAAACTCGAGGAGGCGGGTGAAGTGGAGGGCCGAATATACCCCTGACGCATGGATTCGGTGACATATGTTTCCATAGCCTGCGTCTCCGCCTGCGACAGGGGATACACGTGACTCATGGGAAGTGCAGCGTCTACCAGGAGATTTATCGCACAATCCCCCTGTCGATGGGGTGGTAATTGAGTCGCCTTCTTTTTGTGGAGACAAATTGACATATTCGGGGGGAATGCCTGTGCCTGTGCCTGACGGTGGAAACCTGGTCTGGACACCATAGTAGCACCAACTGAAACCCCTAAACCACTCCCCTCCGGACACCACCCCGTGAGAGCCCTCCGTTGCCAGGAAACAGTGGGGTCATGACGGGCTAACCAGGGTAGGCTTAGCACCACAGGAAACGCAGGAGAGTCAATGAGAAAGAGACTGATTCTCTCCTTGTGTCTATAAAATTCCCAGCCAGGTCTGAATCGACGAGCGCCTTATGCTGGGAATGCGGGGAAAACTCAGGAAAAGCAACATACAAAAACATGAGTGCAACAGAGGGCTCTGGGTGAGCATGGTGACGGCTCACCTGGGGTGACGCGAGAGTGCCCTGCCTGCTGCCTCGATAGGAACCAACCCGGCACCGACCGGCAGTGTGACCTCTGCGGCCACAGATGGTGCACGAACCGGAAGTTCCTCCGGTGTCCGTGAGCGCAGCACCTCCCAGCTCCATGGACATCAGAGCGGTGGGGGGATGGAACAGACAGACCCCCCTCTGAACGTCCGCGGGTAGCCAGCAGGTTATCCAACCGAATGGACAGGTCCACCAGCTGGTCGAAGGTGAGGGTGGTGTCCTTGCAGGCCAACTCCCGACAGATGTCCTCGCACAAACTGCAGCGATAGTGGTTGATCAGGGCCCTGTCGTTCCATCCCGTGCGGGCGGCCAGGCTCCAAAAGTCCATCGCAAACTCCTGGGCGCTCCTCGTCCCCTGCCTTCAAATGGAAGAGACGTTCACCTGCCGTTCTACCCTCGGGCGGGTGAACTCCTTGAAATGGTCCAACACCGCATCTCCTTCCCCCCACACGGCGTTGCCGCAATGGTGGAGCATCGCCGCGTGCTCCTGGACCCGCTCCTCGACCCCTCAGGGGGCACCTGCTCCTGCTGACTCCATTTTCAATGGAATTCTGTCATGCGGTGGGTGTAGCTGGTGTAGGTAAGTCAGGCGCAGGAGAGCAGCGATTAGTGGACTAAGTACTTTACTCAGGCAATGTTAAAATTACAGAACGCAACCGCGTCACAAAACAAAACCAAGTAAGGCAGCACAAAGTACAAACTGCAGGTAACAATACCGGCTGCCATAAAGCACGGGTGAAGACCAACAAACCCAGCGTAAACCGGCATGTCAGCAAACAATTCCCCACACAGACATGGGGGAAACTGAGGGTTAAATACACAACAGTAATGAGGAAAAATGAAAACCAGGTGTGTGGGAAAACAAGACAAAACAAATGGAAAAATGAAAGGTGGATCGGCGATGGCGATGGCTAGAAGACCGGTGACGTCAACCGCCGGACGCCGCCCGAATAAGGAGAGGAACCGACTTTGGCGGAAGTCGTGACAGAGACATGTTGGACAAAACCCATTGAGTTGATGATGGCTCCTAAAGTCTTTTGGAGTGGGTCTGTGACATTCTCCATGTGAATATTAAAGTCACCAAAAATGTGAGTATTATCTGCCATGACTACAAGGTATCGATAGGAATTCAGGGAACTCAGGGAGTAACGCTGTACAGGGCCCAGGAGGGCTGTAAACAGTAGCTATGAAAAGTGATTGAGTAAGCTGCATAGACTTCACAACTAGAACCTCAAAAGATTATATTTTTCTGTAATTGACATTTTCTGTTGTAAATGTTAGTATCACCTCCTCCTTTGTGGGATGCGCTGGGGATATAGTCATTAGCGTAACTAGGAGGAGAGGCCTCATTTAACACAGTAAATTCATCAGGCCTGGGCCATGTTTCAGTCAGGCCAATATCATAAAGTTTATGATCAGTGATTTGTAAATGATTATGAGAGATATCACAATCTCTTCCAATAATGGCAAGAATGGAGGAGGTCTTTATTCCAGTGAGATTGATAAGGCAAACACCGCCATGTTTAGTTTTGCCCAACCTAGGTCGAGGCAGAGACACGGTCTCAACGGGGATAGCTGAGCTGACTACACTGACTGTGCTAGTGGCAGACTCCACTAAGCTGGCAGGCTGGCTAACAGCTTGCTGCCTGGCCTGCACCCTATCTCATTGTGGAGCTAGGGGAGTTAGAGCCCTGTCTATGTTCATAGATAAGATGAGAGCACCCCTCCAGCTAGGATGGAGTCCGTCACTCCTCAGCAGGCCAGGCTTGGTCCTGTTTGTGGGTGAGTCCCAGAAAGAGGGCCAGTTATCTACAAATTCTATCTTTTTGGAGAGGCAGAAAACAGTTTTCAACCAGCGATTGAGTTGTGCGAGTTTACTGTAGAGCTCATCACTCCCCCTAACTGGGAGGGAGCCAGAGACAATTACTCGATGCCAACACATCTTTCTAGCTGATTTACAAGCTGAAGCTATGTTGCGCTTGGTGACCTCTGACTGTTTCATCCTAACATCGTTGGTGCCGACGTGGATAACAATATCTCTATACTCTCAACACTCTCCAGATTTAAGCTTTAGCCAGCACCATCTTCAGATTAGCCTTAACGTCGGTAGCCCTGCCCCCTGGTAAACAGTGTATGATCGCTGGATGATTCTTTTCAAGTCTAATACTGCGGGTAATGGAGTCGCCAATGGCTAAGGTTTTCAATTTGTCAGAGCTGATGGTGGGAGGCTTCAGCGACTCAGACGGGTAGAGGAGAGACCTGGGAAGGCTCTGACTCATACTCGTTGCTCAGTGGGGAAAATCAATGGAACGTTTCTACCGGCTGAATGAGAGACACCGGTTGAGCATGCCGACAGCATTTATTTCCAGATTCAATGAGAAAATTGCCTGGCTGCTGTGACTGTGCAGGGGGATTTACACTACTACCTGTATTTACTGGTGGAACAGACACTGTTTCATCCTTTGCTACACTTAAATTGCCCTTTCCTAACGATTGCGTCTGAAGTTGGGCCAGGAACTGAGCTATCCTCACCACAAGGCAATAGTTATCCTGTATATTATCAGTACAACGACTGCAATGAGAAGGGATACTTGTAACTTTTCATCTGAAGGAGTTCCTGGAGATCCATGGCAGAGAAAGAAAGAGGGAGAAAAAGTTCAGTTCAAAACTAAGACGTTGGTGAACTTGTAGACTTTTTTTTTAACCTGTATTCAACTAGGCAAGTAAGCTAACAACACATGTTTATTTAAAATAACGGCCTACTCTGGTAAAACCCTAACCCGGACGACGCTGGGCCAATTGTGCACCGCCCTACGGGACTCCCAATCACGGCCGATTGTGATACAGCCTAGAATCAAACCAGGGTCTGTAGTCACTAACCTCTAGCCTTCACTCCTCAACACTAACCACTATCCTTCACTCCTCAACACTAACCACTATCCTTCACTCCTCAACACTAACCTCTATCCTTCACTCCTCAACACTAACCACTATCCTTCACTCCTCAACACTAACCACTATCCTTCACTCCTCAACACTAACCACTATCCTTCACTCCTCAACACTAACCACTATCCTTCACTCCTCAACACTAACCACTATCCTTCACTCCTCAACACTAACCTCTAGCCTTCACTCCTCAACACTAACCACTATCCTTCACTCCTCAACACTAACCACTATCCTTCACTCCTCAACACTAACCACTATCCTTCACTCCTCAACACTAACCACTATCCTTCACTCCTCAACACTAACCACTATCCTTCACTCCTCAACACTAACCTCTAGCCTTCACTCCTCAACACTAACCACTATCCTTCACTCCTCAACACTAACCTCTAGCCTTCACTCCTCAATAATAACCACTAGCCTTCACTCCTCAATAATAACCACTAGCCTTCACTCCCTATACACTCCTCAACACTAACCACTATCCTTCACTCCTCAATAATAACCACTAGCCTTCACTCCTCAATAATAACCACTAGCCTTCACTCCTCAACACTAACCACTATCCTTCACTCCTCAACACTAACCACTATCCTTCACTCCTCAATAATAACCACTAGCCTTCACTCCTCAATAATAACCACTAGCCTTCACTCCCTATACACTCCTCAACACTAACCACTAGCATTCCTCTGACAAGATAGCTCTCTCTCTTTCTGTCTCTCTGGGGTCTCTGTTTATTGGCTCTGCTTTAAAGGCTGGATCTCTCCCTCCCTTTCTGTGTCTGAACCCTATCACCCTGTGGTGTCTGAGGCACAGAACAGGAATAAACAAATCTATAAATAAATAAATAAAGTTGGGAAGGTTTTGAAGAGCGCACAGCCTGAGGGTTTGCTGCTTAATATTTTATAGAGGATGGACAGACACCATGCTAGGTTATTAACCCATCAGGGTGTGTGCATGTGTACATACGTCTCTCTCTCTAACTCTCCACCTCCCATCTATGTGTGTGTGAGTGTGTCAACCCTTCGTGGCCTGAGATCTCAACACTGTTCTGGTGTTATATTGAGGTCCCAACACTGTTCTGGTGTTATATTGAGGTCCCAACACTGTTCTGGTGTTATACTGAGATCCCAACACTGTTCTAGTGTTATTTTGATGTCCCAACACTGTTCTGGTGTTATACTGAGATCCCAACACTGTGCTGGTGTTATATTGAGGTCCCAACACTGTTCTGGTGTTATATTGAGGTCCCAACACTGTTCTGGTGTTATACTGAGATCCCAACATTGTTCTGGTGTTATATTGAGGTCCCAACACTGTTCTGGTGTTATATTGAGGTCCCAACACTGTTCTGGTGTTATTTTGAGATCCCAACAGTGTTCTGGTGTTATACTGATGTCCCAACACTGTTCTGGTGTTATATTGAGGTCCCAACACTGTTCTGGTGTTATACTGAGGTCCCAACACTGTTCTGGTGTTATACTGAGGTCCCAACACTGTTCTGGTGTTATTCTGAGATCCCAACACTGTTCTGGTGTTATATTGAGATCCCAACACTGTTCTGGTGTTATACTGATGTCCCAACACTCTTCTGGTGTTATACTGAGGTCCCAACACTGTTCTGGTGTTATATTGATGTCCCAACACTGTTCTAGTGTTATATTGATGTCCCAACACTGTTCTGGTGTTGTATTGATGTCCCAACACTCTTCTGGTGTTATACTGAGGTCCCAACACTGTTCTGGTGTTATATTGAGGTCCCAACACTGTTCTGGTGTTGTTTTGAACACTGTTCTGGTGTTATACTGAGGTCCCAACACTGTTCTGGTGTTATATTGAGATCCCAACACTGTTCTGGTGTTATACTGAGGTCCCAACACTGTTCTGGTGTTATATTGAGGTCCCAACACTGTTCTGGTGTTATACTGAGATCCCAACACTGTTCTGGTGTTATACTGAGGTCCCAACACTGTTCTGGTGTTATACTGAGGTCCCAACACTGTTCTGGTGTTATACTGATGTCCCAACACTGTTCTGGTGTTATATTGAGGTCCCAACACTGTTCTGGTGTTATACTGAGGTCCCAACACTGTTCTGGTGTTATTCTGAGATCCCAACACTGTTCTGGTGTTATATTGAGATCCCAACACTGTTCTGGTGTTATATTGAGGTCCCAACACTGTTCTGGTGTTATACTGAGATCCCAACACTGTTCTGGTGTTATATTGAGATCCCAACACTGTTCTGGTGTTATATTGAGGTCCCAACACTGTTCTGGTGTTATATTGAGGTCCCAACACTGTTCTGGTGTTATACTGAGGTCCCAACACTGTTCTGGTGTTATATTGAGGTCCCAACACTGTTCTGGTGTTATACTGAGGTCCCAACACTGTTCTGGTGTTATACTGAGGTCCCAACACTGTTCTGGTGTTATATTGATGTCCCAACACTGTTCTGGTGTTATATTGATGTCCCAACACTGTTCTGGTGTTAAATTGAGGTCCCAACACTGTTCTGGTGTTATATTGAGGTCCCAACACTGTTCTGGTGTTCTGTGGTCATCTGTATCGATGACTGAATACAGTGATCTAGACTGAAGACTGATGACTGATTGTAGTGATGTGTAATGATGACTGAAAGTAGTGAAGTGGACTGACGACTGAATACAGTGATCCGTACTGATGACTGATTAGAGTAATCTGTACTGATGACTGAATAGAGTGATCTGTACTGAAGACGGAATAGAGTCATCTGGACTGATGACTAAATATAGTGATCTGTTCTGATGATCACTGAATATTGTGATCTGGACAGATGATGACTGAATATACCGATCTGGCCTGATGACTGAATATAGTGATCTGTACTGATGACTGAATATAGTGATCTGTACTGATGATGACTGAATATAGTGATCTGTACTGATGACTGAATATAGTGATCTGTACTGATGATGACTGAATATAGTGATCTGTACTGATGATGACTGAATTTAGTGATCTGTACTGATGACTGAATATAGTGATCTGTACTGATCATGACTGAATATAGTGATCAGTACTGATGACTGAATATAGTGATCTGTACTGATAACTGAATACAGTGATCTGGGCTGATGAATGATTGTAGTGATGTGTAATGACGACTGAAAGTAGTGATGTGGACTGATAACTGAATACAGTGATCTGTTCGGATGACTGAATATGGTGTTGTCTACTGATGATGACTGATTATAGTGATCTGGACTGATGACTGAAAATAGTGATCTGTACTGATCATGACTGAATATAGTGATCAGTACTGATGACTGAATATAGTGATCCGGACAGATAACTGAGTGTAGTGATCTGTACTGATCATGACTGAATATAGTGATCAGTACTGATGACTGAATATAGTGATCTGGACAGATACCTGAGTGTAGTGATCTGTACTGATGATGACTGAATATAGTGATCAGTACTGATGACTGAATATAGTGATCTGGACAGATAACTGAGTGTAGTGATCTGTACTGATGATGACTGAATATAGGACTGATAACTGAATACAGTGATCTGGACTGATAACTGAATACAGTGATGTGTACTTATGACTGGGATTAGTGATTTGGACTAATGACTGATTGTAGTAATCTGTACTGATGACAGAATATAGTGATCTGTACTGATGACTGAATATAGTGATCTGTACTGATGACTAAATATAGTGATCTGTACTGATGACTAAATAAGGTGATATGTGCTGATGACAGAATTAGTGATCTGTACTGATGACTAAATATATAGTGATCTGTACTGATGATGACTAAATATATAGTGATCTGTACTGATGACTGATGATAGCAGCTACTCTTCCTGGGGTCCAAACACATTTTCAAAATGTATTCAAATGGGTCATTTTAAATTTGCTAAATCCGGCAATTGCAGTCCGGCAATTGAATAGCCCTTGAACCTAGTCTCTAACCTGACCTCTGCCGTTACAGCAACACAGCGCCAGCGCCTGTAGCCCTTTTCCGTAAGCACCTCAGAGGGGGGTTGCAGGGAGCGTGGGATGTGCAACACAACAAAACAACAGCTGTTGTTCGTAATACACACTTGTACAATGTGTGAAACAGGACGAATGTCAGCACACAGCTAATTATTGGTCTCTTTCCTCTCTCGCCCAGGTGTTGTACCGACCAGTCAACTATCAGATTGAGCCTGAAGCTCAGAGCAGATGTGACAGACACAGACTCACTAAGTGTGTGTGTGTGTGTTTATCTATATGTGTGTGTGTGTTTATCTATGTGTGTGTGTGTGTTTATCTATATGTGTGTGTGTGTTTATCTATATGTGTGTGTGTGTTTATCTATGTGTGTGTGTGTGTTTATCTATATGTGTGTGTGTGTGTGTGTTTATCTATATGTGTGTGTGTGTGTGTGTGTGTGTGTTTATCTATATGTGTGTGTGTGTGTTTATCTATATTTGTGTGTGTGTGTGTTTATCTATATGTGTGTCTTTAATTGTGTGTGTGTGTGTGTGTTTATCTATCTATATGTGTGTGTGTGTGTGTGTGTGTGTGTGTGTGTGTTTATCTATATGTGTGTGTGTGTTTATCTATATGTGTGTGTGTGTTTATCTATGTGTGTGTGTGTTTATCTATGTGTGTGTGTGTTTATCTTTATGTGTGTGTGTGTGTGTTTATCTATATGTGTGTGTGTTTATCTATATGTGTGTGTGTGTGTTTATCTATATTTGTGTGTGTGTGTGTGTGTTTATCTATATGTGTGTCTTTAATTGTGTGTGTATGTGTGTGTTTATCTATATGTGTGTGTGTGTTTATCTATATGTGTGTCTTTAATTGTGTGTGTGTGTGTGTGTTTATCTATCTATATGTGTGTGTGTGTGTGTGTGTGTTTATCTATCTATATGTGTGTGTGTGTGTGTGTTTATCTATATGTGTGTGTGTGTGTTTATCTATATGTGTGTGTGTGTGTTTATCTATATGTGTGTGTGTGTGTGTTTATCTATATGTGTGTGTGTGTGTGTTTATCTGTATGTGTGTCTTTAATTGTGTGTGTGTGTTTATCTGTATGTGTGTGTGTGTTTATCTGTATGTGTGTGTGTGTTTTTCTGTATGTGTGCATACATGCACGTGTGTCCATCTGCCCGTGTGTGTGTGTGTGTGTGTGAGCGTCTGCGCATGCATGTGAGAAAAATAATAGATTCATGATCAATCTTGTATTAGTGTTTCCTAATTCTGGGTTTAATTCCTAGTAAATCCAATATTAGTGTTCCAGTCTTCTGGGTTTCATTCCTGATGAATCCACTGTTAATGCCATGACTACCTGGTAATGTTTCATAACACTGTGTGTGTGTGTGCTTGTTTTAGTTGTTATTGGAGCCAGAGTGCAGAGCCCTCTGGGTCACTTTGGCACACAGACAGTGTGACAGAGCTTTTATTTGTGCGTGAGTGTGTCTCTCTGTCTATCATCTGTGCTTCGCATGACATATGTACATGTTTATGTTTGTATGCATATAATGTCTGTGTTTGTGTGTATATAATGTTTGTGTGTGTGTGTGTGTGTGTTTATATATAATGTTTGTGTGTGTGTATATACAGTATAATGTTTGTGTGTGTGTATAATGTGCGTTTGTGTGTGTGATTGTTTGTGTGTGTGTATAATGTGTGTTTGTGTGTGTGTGTGTGTGTGTCAGTGTTTGTGTGTGTGTGTAATGTGTGTGTGTGAGTGTGAGTGTTTGTGTGTGTGTATAATGTGTGTGTGTGTGTGTGAGTGTTTGTGTGTATAATGTGTGTGTGTGTGTGTGTGTGTGTGAGTGTTTGTGTGTGTGTATAATGTGTGTGTGTGTGTGTGTGAGTGTTTGTGTGTGTGTATAATGTGTGTGTGTGTGTGTGTGAGTGTTTGTGTGTGTGTATAATGTGTGTGTGTGTGTGTGTGTGTGTGAGTGTGAGTGTTTGTGTGTGTGTATAATGTGTGTGTGTGTGTGTGTGTGTGAGTGTGAGTGTTTGTGTGTGTGTATAATGTGTGTGTGTGTGTGTGTGTGTGTGTGTGTGTGTGTGTGTGTGTGTGTGTGTGTGTGTGTGTGTGTGTGTGAGTGTGAGTGTTTGTGTGTGTGTATAATGTGTGTGTGTGTGTGTTATTGTTCCTCCCCAGTAATAATAAAGTATTGATTAGAGACAGTAAACGTTTTGGCCCAGCTCCTGATGGTCCCTTGGTGTGTCCACTAAGTGGTGTGTGTGTGTTGGCCCTGTCCCTGTGTACTAAGTGGCGGGTGTGTGTGTGTTGTCCCTGTCCCTGTGTACTAAGTGGCGTGTGTGTGTGTTGTCCCTGTCCCTGTGTACTAAGTGGCGTGTGTGTGTGTGTTGTCCCTGTGTACTAAGTGGCGTGTGTGTGTGTTGTCCCTGTCCCTGTGTACTAAGTGGCGTGTGTGTGTGTGTTGTCCCTGTGCATCTCTCATGCTACACTGATCACACGACTCTGTCAAAAACTCACTGAATACAACAACAACAATGCAGCCAAACTGCAGGCCATGTCTCAGGTCTGAGAGTCTATGGACCGTTCTGGCTTCGGGCCTACGTCCTTAATCTGAGGCTGTGCGAATGTCGCTATTGAGTCCCTGGTCTGACGTGACATTACTAAACACTAGTTTCTATCCTCTGTCTGTTTGAACAGATAAAACCTTGATATCACGTCTGTCCTAGTGCTATCGATGTACTGTTTAACCTTGTTTAGTAGGTTCTGTAGGCTATGTGAAGGCTAGGGCTGCAGAAATCTGGTACATTTACCAAAATTCCCTTGTTTTCCAGAAATCTAATTTGGAGGATTCCCGGATTTCCTGCAAATGTTTTATCCCACCACACTGCTCCCCACCAGTAGCGGACTGGCCACCGGGAGCACCGGGAGAATTCCCGGGGGGTTGGTCAACCTCTGGGCCGGTGGGCTGGTCAACCTCTGGGCTGGTGGGCTGGTCAACCTCTGGGCCGGTGGGCTGGTCAACCTCTGGGCTGGTGGGCTGGTCAACCTCTGGGCCGGTGGGCTGGTCAACCTCTGGGCTGGTGGGCTGGTCAACCTCTGGGCCGGTGGGCTGGTCAACCTCTGGGCTGGTGGGCTGGTCAACCTCTGGGCCGGTGGGCCGCCTCTGCCTTATACATTTCTTACTACCAATAAAAAATGTTGGCAGAAGGTTGAGCGACACGTGTTGTGTTGTCATTCATTGACTTGATATGAAATAGTGGGGCTGCTGCTGCGTTTTTGTCGTTTCTCAAAATGTGGCCTTTATTGGTTAATTTATATATTATTTTATTCATATCCAGGTTGATGACAGGTCCAGTCCAGTTTCAGTGGAAGAGGGGGTCTTTAGGGTTGATGACAGGCCCAGTCCAGTTTCAGTGGAAGAGGGGGTCTTTAGGGTTGAAGACAGGCCCAGTCCAGTTTCAGTGGAAGAGGGGGTCTTTAGGGTTGATGACAGGCCCAGTCCAGTTTCAGTGGAAGAGGGGGTCTTTAGGGTTGATGACAGGCCCAGTCCAGTTTCAGTGGAAGAGGGGGTCTTTAGGGTTGATGACAGGCCCAGTCCAGTTTCAATGGAAGAGGAGGTCTTTAGGGTTGATGACAGGCCCAGTCCAGTTTCAGTGGAAGAGGGGGTCTTTAGGGTTGAAGACAGGCCCAGTCCAGTTTCAGTGGAAGAGGGGGTCTTTAGGGTTGATGACAGGCCCAGTCCAGTTTCAGTGGAAGAGGGGGTCTTTAGGGTTGAAGACAGGCCCAGTCCAGTTTCAGTGGAAGAGGGGGTCTTTAGGGTTGATGACAGGCCCAGGTCAGTTTCAGTGGAAGAGGGGGTCTTTAGGGTTGATGACAGGCCCAGGTCAGTTTCAGTGGAAGAGGGGGTCTTTAGGGTTGAAGACAGGCCCAGTCCAGTTTCAGTGGAAGAGGGGGTCTTTAGGGTTGAAGACAGGCCCAGGTCAGTTTCAGTGGAAGAGGGGGTCTTTAGGGTTGAAGACAGGCCCAGTCCAGTTTCAGTGGAAGAGGGGGTCTTTAGGGTTGAAGACAGGCCCAGTCCAGTTTCAGTGGAAGAGGGGGTCTTTAGGGTTGATGACAAGCCCAGTCCAGTTTCAGTGGAAGAGAGAGTAATAGAAGGTCAGGGTGACAGACCAACTTTTGATCATTTCAAGAGACCCAAGTCAGATGACATCAACACATTTTTTTGTTTCCACCCTATGCAGGAATCAAACATCTCTGTGGTACAGAGGGTTTTCTGTTTTAAAGACGGCACCAATCGGAAATGAAATGTCATACAATGAAGAAAGCCATGCGTTATACTGTTCAATTTGTATGGCATTTGTGAAGCATACTGACAGCAGTATTTTTATGAGTGTAATGACAGATTGGAAACATGTTTACCAAAGAGTAGAAGAGCATGAGAAGAGCAACATGCACAGAAGTAGTGCTGAGGCATACTTTTCAAGGTCCTCCAAAGGAGACATTCAAAGTCTGCTCAGTGGCAGTCAGGTGTCTGCCCACAGAGAGCAGGTACGCAGGAGAAGGCAGGTGTCTGCCCACAGAGAGCAGGTACGCAGGAGAAGGCAGGTGTCTGCACACAGAGAGCAGGTACGCAGGAGAAGGCAGGTGTCTGCACACAGAGAGCAGGTACGCAGGAGAAGGCAAGTGTCTGCACACAGAGAGCAGGTACGCAGGAGAAGGCAGGTGTCTGCCCACAGAGAGCAGGTACGCAAGAACCTACATCAGTCTGGGACAAGAGGCAGAGGTTCTCTGATCACACTCCTCTCAAAACAAATACTGTCAACACCGTCATTCACACAATTCAGAGCATTATCCAAGAGACCATGTCAAGTGAAATTGAGCGAGCTGGAATGTTCTCTGTCCAGATCGACACAACTCAGGACATAACTTCTCAAGACCAGTGCTCTGTCATTATGAGATATGTGACAGACGTCGTACAAGAGAGGCTCGTGGCTGTTGTGAAGTGTGAGGCATCCACTGGACAGTACTTTGTCCAGTTGTTGACAGATGTCGTGGATGAACCACAATTAGACATGAGCAAGTGCATCGGCAGTGCTACGGATGGAGCGTCCAATATGCAGGGCAAAGATAAGGGCTGCTCTACTCTGTTATCCTCAAAGTCCCCCAATCAAGTGCCTGTATGGCGCTATGCACGTGTCCTTAATCTGGTTTGGTCTGACAACAACTGAAATTGTCTTTGCAAGTGGGTCACTGTTTGCTCTACTTAACGACATCGCTGTGTTACTCCGTGAATCCTACCAAAAGACGGATGTGTGGGAGAAGAAGAGTCAGGACACGTGACACGGACACCTATCTCCAATAGGAGAAACACGCTGGTGGGCTAAGGATAGGGCTTTGAAGAAGGTCTTTGGATCCTTTGGAAAACCAGTCCAGGGTCTCCATGTTGAAGTGCTCCTCACACTATCAGCCATACAAGGACAACATGAAGACAACTGATGAAGGCAAGAGGATTTACTGAGGCTCTTCTCCGGTATGAGACGATGCTGACAGCTCAAATCTTTCTTCTGATATTTGAGAACACGTCACCACTGTCCAAATGCCTGCAGACAAGTGGGATGGACATCCTGTCTGCCCATCGAATGGTTGTGGCTGCACAGGAAACCCTGAAATGCATGTCAAGAGACTTTGACACCATTACGGCAGCTACATATGTACACATTTGTTCAGTTTGCAAATAAGAAGATCAAAGAACACGATGAG
The DNA here is from genome assembly GCA_030435695.1 of Brachymystax lenok tsinlingensis. Lineage (NCBI taxonomy): Eukaryota > Metazoa > Chordata > Actinopteri > Salmoniformes > Salmonidae > Brachymystax > Brachymystax lenok. Next base: position 38,290,001 of record CM059796.1, read on the forward strand.
GACACAGAGCTGGAAGAGGTGGAAGCCACTCTGTCACAGAAAAGGGCAAGAAAGAAGAAAATCATGTCTGGAGAGATGACTCAAGATGAAGCTTTGACAGAGGCAGAGAGTGCCTGTAAAGTTCAAGTCCACAATCAAATGATGGATACAGTCACAGAGAATATCCACAGGTGATTTCTGTCTCATGGCACTCTATATGCTGACCTAGCTCTTCTGGGTCCTAGAAACTTCTCCCAAATAACATCCCAATGGTATTCCAGAGACTGCCCTTCAAGAGCTCAGCAAAATGTTTGCTTCAATTTGATAGCCGAGCAACTGTTGACAATTTGCAGTGTGAGCTGAGGAGCCTCGCTGTACAGTGGAAAAGACTGAAAAGTTCAGGATTGGAGGTCTACATGACCAGGACAGTGGAGGATGGCCCTGATGGAAACTAAAATGAGGTGGACATGAAGAATACAAAGTCCACTGTGTTGTTACCAGATGCTGAGACGGTACAACCTGCATGACTGATGCATACCATATCCTTGGACTTGGATACAAGTTCCTACTCATCCTGATGGTCCTGGATACTAACATAATGATCCATAGAGTTGCAGAGAAATGCCAGCTGTTGTGAAAATTGCTGTTCCAAGAAGGTAGTTTCAACATATTTTCTATAACTTGCTTACTGACCATTATTTTACTCCTACATTTCTAATTTATCTTTTTTCTTATCTGCAATAATTCTGTCCAGTACTTTGACAGAGTGAAGCCAGCCAGCTGACCCATAGCAGCAGGTAGACAGTTCTATGTCTCAGTGAGTATTGTGGATATTATAGCATCTCTTATTTACTCCAGGATACTCCGGGATGTAGTTCACTCACGACAAATTCAGTGTGTATTTTGTAGTAGTTTAATAACAATGTGCAGCAGTTGTGTGTGTGTGTGTGTGTATGCGTTCTGCAGCCTTTTTAAAGTAGTACTGCGATAGTGATCAATGGCTGTGAATCATGGTTGTGATTCAGCTAAGGTGGTTGGATTAGGGGCAGGTCATGTGCGTGCATCAGCAGGGCGGCCGTGGCGGAGAATACGGGGGCCAGTTCAGTTGGGCCGGTTCGGATCGAAGTCAAGGGCCGTTTTATACTCCCAGACCGTCCCTACACCCCACTCCTCCCTTCCCAACATGCTCCATCACCCTGCAAATAACAGACTGTTGGGTTTACTGTAATATAACAGACTGATGGGGGGGACTGTAGTATAACAGACTGATGGGGGGGACTGTAGTATAACAGACTGATGGGGACTGTAATATAACAGACTGATGGGGGACTGTAGTATAACAGACTGATGGGGGACTGTAGTATAACAGACTGATGGGGGGACTGTAGTATAACAGACTGATGGGGGACTGTAGTATAACAGACTGATGGGGGGACTGTAATATAACAGACTGATGGGGGACTGTAGTATAACAGACTGATGGGGGACTGTAGTATAACAGACTGATGGGGACTGTAGTATAACAGACTGATGGGGGGACTGTAATATAACAGACTGATGGGGGACTGTAGTATAACAGACTGATGGGGGACTGTAGTATAACAGACTGATGGGGACTGTAGTATAACAGACTGATGGGGGACTGTAGTATAACAGACTGATGGGGACTGTAGTATAACAGACTGATGGGGACTGTATATAACAGACTGATGGGGGGACTGTAGTATAACAGACTGATGGGGGACTGTAATATAACAGACTGATGGGGACTGTAGTATAACAGACTGATGGGGGACTGTAGTATAACAGACTGATGGGGGGACTGTAATATAACAGACTGATGGGGGGACTGTAGTATAACAGACTGATGGGGACTGTAGTATAACAGACTGATGGGGACTGTAGTATAACAGACTGATGGGGGACTGTAATATAACAGACTGATGGGGACTGTAGTATAACAGACTGATGGGGGGACTGTAGTATAACAGACTGATGGGGACTGTAGTATAACAGACTGATGGGGGACTGTAGTATAACAGACTGATGGGGGACTGTAGTATAACAGACTGATGGGGGACTGTAGTATAACAGACTGATGGGGGGACTGTAGTATAACAGACTGATGGGGACTGTAGTATAACAGACTGATGGGGGGACTGTAGTATAACAGACTGATGGGGACTGTAGTATAACAGACTGATGGGGGGGACTGTAGTATAACAGACTGATGGGGGACTGTAGTATAACAGACTGATGGGGACTGTAGTATAACAGACTGATGGGGACTGTAGTATAACAGACTGATGGGGGGACTGTAATATAACAGACTGATGGGGGACTGTAGTATAACAGACTGATGGGGACTGTAGTATAACAGACTGATGGGGGACTGTAGTATAACAGACTGATGGGGACTGTAGTATAACAGACTGATGGGGGACTGTAATATAACAGACTGATGGGGGACTGTAATATAACAGACTGATGGGGACTGTAGTATAACAGACTGATGGGGGGACTGTAATATAACAGACTGATGGGGGACTGTAATATAACAGACTGATGGGGGACTGTAGTATAACAGACTGATGGGGACTGTAATATAACAGACTGATGGGGGGACTGTAGTATAACAGACTGATGGGGGACTGTAGTATAACAGACTGATGGGGACTGTATATAACAGACTGATGGGGACTGTAATATAACAGACTGATGGGGGACTGTAGTATAACAGACTGATGGGGACTGTAGTAACAGACTGATGGGGGACTGTAGTATAACAGACTGATGGGGACTGTAGTATAACAGACTGATGGGGGGACTGTAGTATAACAGACTGATGGGGGACTGTAGTATAACAGACTGATGGGGGGACTGTAGTATAACAGACTGATAGAGGGACTGTAGTATAACAGACTGATGGGGGACTGTAATATAACAGACTGATGGGGACTGTAGTATAACAGACTGATGGGGATGGGGGACTGTAGTATAACAGACTGATGGGGGACTGTAGTATAACAGACTGATGGGGACTGTAGTATAACAGACTGATGGGGGACTGTAAGTATAACAGACTGATGGGGGACTGTAGTATAACAGACTGATGGGGACTGTAGTATAACAGACTGATGGGGGGACTGTAGTATAACAGACTGATGGGGGACTGTAATATAACAGACTGATGGGGACTGTAATATAACAGACTGATGGGGGACTGTAGTATAACAGACTGATGGGGGACTGTAGTATAACAGACTGATGGGGACTGTAGTATAACAGACAGACTGATGGGGACTGTAGTATAACAGACTGATGGGGACTGTAATATAACAGACTGATGGGGACTGTAGTATAACAGACTGATGAGGACTGATGGGGGACTGTAATATAACAGACTGATGGGGACTGTAGTATAACAGACTGATGGGGGACTGTAGTATAACAGACTGATGGGGGGACTGTAGTATAACAGACTGATGGGGGACTGTAGTATAACAGACTGATGGGGACTGTAGTATAACAGACTGATGGGGGACTGTAATATAACAGACTGATGGGGACTGTAGTATAACAGACTGATGGGGGGACTGTAGTATAACAGACTGATGGGGGACTGTAGTATAACAGACTGATGGGGGACTGTAGTATAACAGACTGATGGGGGGGGACTGTAATATAACAGACTGATGGGGACTGTAGTATAACAGACTGATGGGGGGACTGTAGTATAACAGACTGATGGGGGACTGTAGTATAACAGACTGATGGGGACTGTAATATAACAGACTGATGGGGGACTGTAGTATAACAGACTGATGGGGGACTGTAGTATAACAGACTGATGGGGACTGTAGTATAACAGACTGATGGGGGACTGGAGTATAACAGACTGATGGGGACTGTAATATAACAGACTGATGGGGACTGTAGTATAACAGACTGATGGGGGGACTGTAGTATAACAGACTGATGGGGGACTGTAATATAACAGACTGATGGGGACTGTAGTATAACAGACTGATGGGGGACTGGGGACTGTAGTATAACAGACTGATGGGGGACTGTAGTATAACAGACTGATGGGGGACTGTAGTATAACAGACTGATGGGGACTGTAGTATAACAGACTGATGGGGGACTGTAGTATAACAGACTGATGGGGGACTGTAGTATAACAGACTGATGGGGGACTGTAGTATAACAGACTGATGGGGACTGTAGTATAACAGACTGATGGGGACTGTAATATAACAGACTGATGGGGAGACTGTAGTATAACAGACTGATGGGGGACTGTAGTATAACAGACTGATGGGGGGACTGACTGTAGTATAACAGACTGATGGGGACTGTAGTATAACAGACTGATGGGGACTGTAGTATAACAGACTGATGGGGACTGTAGTATAACAGACTGATGGGGACTGTAGTATAACAGACTGATGGGGGACTGTAGTATAACAGACTGATGGGGGGACTGTAGTATAACAGACTGATGGGGACTGTAGTATAACAGACTGATGGGGGGACTGTAGTATAACAGACTGATGGGGGACTGTAGTATAACAGACTGATGGGGGACTGTAGTATAACAGACTGATGGGGGACTGTAGTATAACAGACTGATGGGGGACTGTAGTATAACAGACTGATGGGGGACTGTAGTATAACAGACTGATGGGGGACTGTAGTATAACAGACTGATGGGGACTGTAATATAACAGACTGATGGGGGACTGTAGTATAACAGACTGATGGGGGACTGTAGTATAACAGACTGATGGGGACTGATAACAGACTGATGGGGACTGTAGTATAACAGACTGATGGGGGGACTGTAGTATAACAGACTGATGGGGACTGTAGTATAACAGACTGATGGGGGACTGTAGTATAACAGACTGATGGGGACTGTAGTATATAACAGACTGATGGGGGACTGTAGTATAACAGACTGATGGGGGACTGTAGTATAACAGACTGATGGGGACTGTAGTATAACAGACTGATGGGGGACTGTAGTATAACAGATAACAGACTGATGGGGGGACTGTAATATAACAGACTGATGGGGGACTGTAGTATAACAGACTGATGGGGGACTGTAGTATAACAGACTGATGGGGGGACTGTAGTATAACAGACTGATGGGGGACTGTAGTATAACAGACTGATGGGGGACTGTAATATAACAGACTGATGGGGGGACTGTAGTATAACAGACTGATGGGGACTGTAGTATAACAGACTGATGGGGGACTGTAGTATAACAGACTGATGGGGACTGTAGTATAACAGACTGATGGGGACTGTAGTATAACAGACTGATGGGGACTGTAGTATAACAGACTGATGGGGGACTGTAATATAACAGACTGATGGGGGACTGTAGTATAACAGACTGATGGGGGGACTGTAGTATAACAGACTGATGGGGGGACTGTAGTATAACAGACTGATGGGGGACTGTAGTATAACAGACTGATGGGGGGACTGTAATATAACAGACTGATGGGGGACTGTAATATAACAGACTGATGGGGACTGTAGTATAACAGACTGATGGGGGACTGTAGTATAACAGACTGATGGGGACTGTAGTATAACAGACTGATGGGGACTGTAGTATAACAGACTGATGGGGGACTGTAGTATATAACAGACTGATGGGGGACTGTAGTATAACAGACTGATGGGGGGACTGTAGTATAACAGACTGATGGGGGACTGTAGTATAACAGACTGATAGGGGGACTGTAGTATAACAGACTGATGGGGACTGTAGTATAACAGACTGATGGGGACTGTAGTATAACAGACTGATGGGGGGACTGTAGTATAACAGACTGATGGGGACTGTAGTATAACAGACTGATGGGGGACTGTAGTATAACAGACTGATGGGGGACTGTAGTATAACAGACTGATGGGGGACTGTAGTATAACAGACTGATGGGGACTGTAGTATAACAGACTGATGGGGGACTGTAGTATAACAGACTGATGGGGGGACTGTAGTATAACAGACTGATGGGGGACTGTAGTATAACAGACTGATGGGGGACTGTAATATAACAGACTGATGGGGAGACTGTAGTATAACAGACTGATGGGGGACTGTAGTATAACAGACTGATGGGGACTGTAGTATAACAGACTGATGGGGGGACTGTAATATAACAGACTGATGGGGACTGTAGTATAACAGACTGATGGGGGACTGTAGTATAACAGACTGATGGGGGGACTGTAGTATAACAGACTGATGGGGGGACTGTAGTATAACAGACTGATGGGGGACTGTAGTATAACAGACTGATAACAGACTGATGGGGGGACTGTAGTATAACAGACTGATGGGGGACTGTAGTATAACACTGATAGTATAACAGACTGATGGGGGACTGTAGTATAACAGACTGATGGGGACTGTAGTATAACAGACTGATGGGGACTGTAGTATAACAGACTGATGGGGGACTGTAGTATAACAGACTGATGGGGGGACTGTAGTATAACAGACTGATGGGGGACTGTAGTATAACAGACTGATGGGGGACTGTAATATAACAGACTGATGGGGGACTGTAGTATAACAGACTGATGGGGACTGTAGTATAACAGACTGATGGGGGGACTGTAGTATAACAGACTGATGGGGGGACTGTAGTATAACAGACTGATGGGGACTGTAGTATAACAGACTGATGGGGACTGTAGTATAACAGACTGATGGGGGGACTGTAGTATAACAGACTGATGGGGGACTGTAGTATAACAGACTGATGGGGGACTGTAGTATAACAGACTGATGGGGACTGTAGTATAACAGACTGATGGGGGACTGTAGTATAACAGACTGATGGGGGACTGTAATATAACAGACTGATGGGGACTGTAGTATAACAGACTGATGGGGGACTGTAGTATAACAGACTGATGGGGGACTGTAGTATAACAGACTGATGGGGGACTGTAGTATAACAGACTGATGGGGGGACTGTAGTATAACAGACTGATGGGGACTGTAGTATAACAGACTGATGGGGGGACTGTAGTATAACAGACTGATGGGGGACTGTAGTATAACAGACTGATGGGGACTGTAATATAACAGACTGATGGGGGACTGTAAGTATAACAGACTGATGGGGACTGTAAGTATAACAGACTGATGGGGACTGTAGTATAACAGACTGATGGGGGACTGTAGTATAACAGACTGATGGGGGACTGTAGTATAACAGACTGATGGGGGACTGTAGTATAACAGACTGATGGGGGGGACTGTAATATAACAGACTGATGGGGGACTGTAGTATAACAGACTGATGGGGGACTGTAGTATAACAGACTGATGGGGGACTGTAATATAACAGACTGATGGGGACTGTAGTATAACAGACTGATGGGGACTGTAGTATAACAGACTGATGGGGGACTGTAGTATAACAGACTGATGGGGACTGTAGTATAACAGACTGATGGGGGACTGTAGTATAACAGACTGATGGGGGACTGTAGTATAACAGACTGATGGGGGACTGTAGTATAACAGACTGATGGGGGACTGTAGTATAACAGACTGATGGGGGGACTGTAGTATAACAGACTGATGGGGACTGTAGTATAACAGACTGATGGGGACTGTAGTATAACAGACTGATGGGGGACTGTAGTATAACAGACTGATGGGGGGACTGTAGTATAACAGACTGATGGGGGGACTGTAGTATAACAGACTGATGGGGGACTGTAGTATAACAGACTGATGGGGGACTGTAGTATAACAGACTGATGGGGGACTGTAGTATAACAGACTGATGGGGGGACTGTAGTATAACAGACTGATGGGGGACTGTAGTATAACAGACTGATGGACTGATGGGGGGACTGTAGTATAACAGACTGATGGGGGACTGTAGTATAACAGACTGATGGGGACTGTAATATAACAGACTGATGGGGACTGTAGTATAACAGACTGATGGGGACTGTAGTGGGGGACTGTAGTATAACAGACTGATGGGGACTGTAGTATAACAGACTGATGGGGGGACTGTAGTATAACAGACTGATGGGGACTGTAGTATAACAGACTGATGGGGGACTGTAGTATAACAGACTGATGGGGGACTGTAGTATAACAGACTGATGGGGGACTGTAGTATAACAGACTGATGGGGGACTGTAATATAACAGACTGATGGGGGGACTGTAGTATAACAGACTGATGGGGGACTGTAGTATAACAGACTGATGGGGGACTGTAGTATAACAGACTGATGGGGACTGTAGTATAACAGACTGATGGGGGGACTGTAGTATAACAGACTGATGGGGGACTGTAGTATAACAGACTGATGGGGGACTGTAGTATAACAGACTGATGGGGACTGTAGTATAACAGACTGATGGGGGGACTGTAATATAACAGACTGATGGGGGGACTGTAATATAACAGACTGACTGATGGGGGACTGTAGTATAACAGACTGATGGGGGACTGTAGTATAACAGACTGATGGGGGACTGTAGTATAACAGACTGATGGGGGGACTGTAGTATAACAGACTGATGGGGGACTGTAGTATAACAGACTGATGGGGGGACTGTAGTATAACAGACTGATGGGGACTGTAGTATAACAGACTGATGGGGGGACTGTAGTATAACAGACTGATGGGGGGACTGTAGTATAACAGACTGATGGGGGGACTGTAGTATAACAGACTGATGGGGACTGTAGTATAACAGACTGATGGGGGGACTGTAGTATAACAGACTGATGGGGGACTGTAGTATAACAGACTGATGGGGGACTGTAGTATAACAGACTGATGGGGGACTGTAGTATAACAGACTGATGGGGGGACTGTAGTATAACAGACTGATGGGGGGACTGTAGTATAACAGACTGATGGGGGGACTGTAGTATAACAGACTGATGGGGGGACTGTAGTATAACAGACTGATGGGGGGACTGTAGTATAACAGACTGATGGGGACTGTAGTATAACAGACTGATGGGGACTGTAGTATAACAGACTGATGGGGACTGTAGTATAACAGACTGATGGGGGGACTGTAGTATAACAGACTGATGGGGGACTGTAGTATAACAGACTGATGGGGGACTGTAGTATAACAGACTGATGGGGACTGTAGTATAACAGACTGATGGGGGGACTGTAGTATAACAGACTGATGGGGACTGTAGTATAACAGACTGATGGGGACTGTAATATAACAGACTGATGGGGACTGTATATAACTGATACTGTATAACAGACTGATGGGGACTGTAATATAACAGACTGATGGGGGACTGTAATATAACAGACTGATGGGGACTGTAGTATAACAGACTGATGGGGGACTGTAGTATAACAGACTGATGGGGACTGTAGTATAACAGACTGATGGGGGACTGTAATATAACAGACTGATGGGGACTGTAATATAACAGACTGATGGGGACTGTAGTATAACAGACTGATGGGGACTGTAGTATAACAGACTGATGGGGACTGTAGTATAACAGACTGATGGGGGGACTGTAGTATAACAGACTGATGGGGGACTGTAGTATAACAGACTGATGGGGACTGTAGTATAACAGACTGATGGGGACTGTAATATAACAGACTGATGGGGACTGTAGTATAACAGACTGATGGGGGACTGTAGTATAACAGACTGATGGGGGGACTGTAATATAACAGACTGATGGACTGATGGGGACTGTAGTATAACAGACTGATGGGGGACTGTAGTATGTAACTGTAGTATAACAGACTGATGGGGACTGTAGTAGACTGATGGGGGGACTGTAGTATAACAGACTGATGGGGGACTGTAGTATAACAGACTGATGGGGGACTGTAGTATAACAGACTGATGGGGGGACTGTAGTATAACAGACTGATGGGGGACTGTAGTATAACAGACTGATGGGGACTGTAGTATAACAGACTGATGGGGGACTGTAGTATAACAGACTGATGGGGGACTGTAGTATAACAGACTGATGGGGGGACTGTAGACTGATGGGGGACTGTAGTATAACAGACTGATGGGGACTGTAGTATAACAGACTGATAGGGGACTGTAGTATAACAGACTGATGGGGGACTGTAGTATAACAGACTGATGGGGGGACTGTAGTATAACAGACTGATGGGGGACTGTAGTATAACAGACTGATGGGGACTGTAGTATAACAGACTGATGGGGACTGTAGTATAACAGACTGATGGGGGACTGTAGTATAACAGACTGATGGGGGACTGTAGTATAACAGACTGATGGGGACTGTAGTATAACAGACTGATGGGGGACTGTAGTATAACTGAGACTGATGGGGGACTGTAATATAACAGACTGATAGAGACTGTAGTATAACAGACTGATGGGGACTGTAAGTATAACAGACTGATGGGGGACTGTAGTATAACAGACTGATGGGGACTGTAGTATATAACAGACTGATGGGGACTGTAGTATAACAGACTGATGGGGGACTGTAGTATAACAGACTGATGGGGGGACTGTAATATAACAGACTGATGGGGGGACTGTAGTATAACAGACTGATGACTGATGGGGACTGTAGTATAACAGACTGATGGGGGGACTGTAGTATAACAGACTGATGGGGACTGTAGTATAACAGACTGATGGGGGACTGTAGTATAACAGACTGATGGGAGGACTGTAGTATAACAGACTGATGGGGGACTGTAATATAACAGACTGATGGGGGACTGTAATATAACAGACTGATGGGGACTGTAATATAACAGACTGATGGGGGACTGTAGTATAACAGACTGATGGGGAGACTGTAGTATAACAGACTGATGGGGGACTGTAATATAACAGACTGATGGGGACTGTAATATAACAGACTGATGGGGACTGTAATATAACAGACTGATGGGGGGGACTGTAGTATAACAGACTGATGGGGACTGTAGTATAACAGACTGATGGGGGACTGTAGTATAACAGACTGATGGGGGACTGTAGTATAACAGACTGATGGGGACTGTAGTATAACAGACTGATGGGGACTGTAGTATAACAGACTGATGGGGGACTGTAATATAACAGACTGATGGGGACTGTAGTATAACAGACTGATGGGGGGACTGTAATATAACAGACTGATGGGGGACTGTAATATAACAGACTGATGGGGGACTGTAGTATAACAGACTGATGGGGGACTGTAGTATAACAGACTGATGGGGGGACTGTAGTATAACAGACTGATGGGGGACTGTAGTATAACAGACTGATGGGGGACTGTAGTATAACAGACTGATGGGGACTGTAGTATAACAGACTGACTGATGGGGACTGTAGTATAACAGACTGATGGGGGACTGTAATATAACAGACTGATGGGAGACTGTAATATAACAGACTGATGGGGGACTGTAGTATAACAGACTGATGGGGACTGTAATATAACAGACTGATGGGGACTGTAGTATAACAGACTGATGGGGGACTGTAATATAACAGACTGATGGGGGACTGTAGTATAACAGACTGATGGGGGACTGTAATATAACAGACTGATGGGGGACTGTAATATAACAGACTGATGGGGGACTGTAATATAACAGACTGATGGGGGGACTGTAGTATAACAGACTGATGGGGGACTGTAGTACTGATGGGGACTGTAATATAACAGACTGATGGGGACTGTAGTATAACAGACTGATGGGGACTGTAATATAACAGACTGATGGGGGACTGTAGTATAACAGACTGATGGGGGGACTGTAGTATAACAGACTGATGGGGGACTGTAATATAACAGACTGATGGGGGACTGTAATATAACAGACTGATGGGGACTGTAGTATAACAGACTGATGGGGACTGTAATATAACAGACTGATGGGGGACTGTAGTATAACAGACTGATGGGGGACTGTAATATAACAGACTGATGGGGGACTGTAATATAACAGACTGATGGGGGACTGTAGTATAACAGACTGATGGGGACTGTAGTATAACAGACTGATGGGGACTGTAATATAACAGACTGATGGGGGACTGTAGTATAACAGACTGATGGGGACTGTAATATAACAGACTGATGGGGGACTGTAGTATAACAGACTGATGGGGACTGTAGTATAACAGACTGATGGGGGACTGTAGTATAACAGACTGATGGGAGACTGTAATATAACAGACTGATGGGGGGGACTGTAGTATAACAGACTGATGGGGGACTGTAATATAACAGACTGATGGGGGACTGTAGTATAACAGACTGATGGGGACTGTATATAACAGACAGACTGATGGGGGACTGTAGTATAACAGACTGATGGGGACTGTAGTATAACAGACTGATGGGGGACTGTAGTATAACAGACTGATGGGGGACTGTAGTATAACAGACTGATGGGGGACTGTAGTATAACAGACTGATGGGGGACTGTAGTATAACAGACTGATGGGGGACTGTAGTATAACAGACTGATGGGGACTGTAGTATAACAGACTGATGGGGACTGTAGTATAACAGACTGATGGGGACTGTAGTATAACAGACTGATGGGGACTGTAGTATAACAGACTGATGGGGGACTGTAGTATAACAGACTGATGGGGGACTGTAGTATAACTGACTGATGGGGACTGTAGTATAACAGACTGATGGGGGGACTGTAGTATAACAGACTGATGGGGGGACTGTAGTATAACAGACTGATGGGGACTGAGACTGTAGTATAACAGACTGATGGGGGACTGTAGTATAACAGATTGACTGATGGGGACTGTAGTATAACAGACTGATGGGGGACTGTAGTATAACAGACTGATGGGGGACTGTAGTATAACAGACTGATGGGGGGACTGTAGTATAACAGACTGATGGGGGACTGTAGTATAACAGACTGATGGGGGGACTGTAGTATAACAGACTGATGGGGGGACTGTAGTATAACAGACTGATGGGGACTGTAGTTTAACAGATTGATGGGGGACTGTAGTATAACAGACTGATGGGGGGACTGTAGTATAACAGACTGATGATGGGGGACTGTAGTATAACAGACTGATGGGGGGACTGTAATATAACAGACTGATGGGGGACTGTAGTATAACAGACTGATGGGGGGACTGGAGTTTAACAGATTGATGGGGGACTGTAGTATAACAGACTGATGTGAGGGGACTGTAATATAACAGACTGATGGGGGACTGTAGTATAACAGACTGATGGGGGACTGTAGTATAACAGACTGATGGGGACTGTAGTATAACAGACTGATGGGGGACTGTAGTATAACAGACTGATGGGGACTGTAGTATAACAGACTGATGGGGGCTGTAATATAACAGACTGATGGGGGGACTGTAATATAACAGACTGATGGGGACTGTAATATACCAGACTGATGGGGGACTGTAGTATAACAGACTGATGGGGGCTGTAATATAACAGACTGATGGGGGACTGTAATATAACAGACTGATGGGGGACTGTAGTATAACAGACTGATGGGGGGACTGTAGAGACTGATGGGGACTGTAATATAACAGACTGATGGGGACTGTAATATAACAGACTGATGGGGGGACTGTAGTATAACAGACTGATGGGGGACTGTAGTATATCTGACTGATGGGGACTGTAATATAACAGACTGATGGGGGACTGTAGTATAACAGACTGATGGGGGACTGTAGTATATCTGACTGATGGGGACTGTAATATAACAGACTGATGGGGGGACTGTAGTATAACAGACTGATGGGGGACTGTAATATAACAGACTGATGGGGACTGTGGTATAACAGACTGATGGGGGACTGTAGTATAACAGACTGATGGGGGACTGTAATATAACAGACTGATGGGGGACTGTAGTATAACAGACTGATGGGGGACTGTAATATAACAGACTGATGGGGGACTGTAGTATAACAGACTGATGGGGACTGTAGTATAACAGACTGATGGGGGGACTGTAGTATAACAGACTGATGGGGGGACTGTAATATAACTGACTGATGGGGGACTGTAGTATAACAGACTGATGGGGGACTGTAATATAACGGACTGATGAGGACTGTAGTATAACAGACTGATGGGGACTGTAATATACCAGACTGATGGGGACTGTAGTATAACTGACTGATGGGGACTGTAATAGAACGGACTGATGGGGGACTGTAGTATAACAGACTGATGGGGGACTGTAGTATAAGAGACTGATGGGGGACTGTAATATAACTGACTGATGGGGGACTGTAGTATAACAGACTGATGGGGGACTGTAGTATAACAGACTGATGGGGGACTGTAGTATAACAGACTGATGGGGACTTTAGTATATCTGACTGATGGGGACTGTAGTATAACAGACTGATGGGGACTGTAGTATAACAGACTGATGGGGGACTGTAGTATAACAGACTGATGGGGACTGTAGTATAACAGACTGATGGGGGACTGTAGTATAACAGACTGATGGGGACTGTAGTATAACAGACTGATGGGGGACTGTAGTATAACAGACTGATGGGGGACTGTAATATAACAGACTGATGGGGACTTTAGTATATTTGACTGATGGGGGACTGGAGTATAACAGACTGATGGGGGACTGTAGTATAACAGACTGATGGGGGGACTGTAGTATAAGACTGATGGGGGACTGTAGTATAACAGACTGATGGGGACTTTAGTATATCTGACTGATGGGGGACTGGAGTATAACAGACTGATGGGGACTGTAATATAACAGACTGATGGGGACTTTAGTATATTTGACTGATGGGGGGACTGAGTATAACAGACTGATGGGGACTGTAGTATAACAGACTGATGGGGGACTGAGTATAACAGACTGATGGGGGACTGTAGTATAACAGATTGATGGGGGGGACTGTAGTATAACAGATTGATGGGGGGACTGTAGTATAACAGACTGATGATGGGGGGACTGTAGTATAACAGACTGATGGGGGACTGTAGTATAACAGACTGATGGGGGACTTTAGTATATCTGACTGAAGGGGGACTGGAGTATAACAGATTGATGGGGGGACTGCAGTATAACAGACTGATGGGGGACTGTAGTATAACAGACTGATGGGGGGACTGTAATATAACAGACTGATGGGGGGACTGTAATATAACAGACTGATGGGGACTGTAGTATAACTGACTGATGGGGACTGTAATATAACAGACTGATGGGGGACTGTAGTATAACAGACTGATGGGGGACTGTAGTATAACTGACTGATGGGGGACTGTAGTATAACAGACTGATGGGGGACTGTAATATAACAGACTGATGGGGACTGTAATATAACAGACTGATGGGGGACTGTAATATAACAGACTGATGGGGACTTTAGTATATTTGACTGATGGGGGACTGGAGTATAACAGACTGATGGGGGGACTGTAGTATAACAGACTGATGGGGGGACTGTAGTATAACAGATTGATGGGGGACTGGAGTTTAACAGATTGATGGGGGACTGTAGTATAACAGACTGATGGGGGACTGGAGTTTAACAGATTGATGGGGGACTGTAGTATAACAGACTGATGGGGGACTGGAGTTTAACAGATTGATGGGGGACTGGAGTTTAACAGATTGATGGGGACTGTAGTATAACAGACTGATGTGGGGACTGTAATATAACAGACTGATGGGGACTGTAGTATAACAGACTGATGGGGGACTGTAATATAACAGACTGATGGGGACTGGAGTTTAACAGATTGATGGGGGGACTGGAGTTTAACAGATTGATGGGGGACTGTAGTATAACAGACTCATGTGGGGACTGTAATATAACAGACTGATGGGGGACTGTAATATAACAGACTGATGGGGACTGTAGTATAACAGACTGATGGGGGACTGTAGTATAACAGACTGATGGGGGACTGGAGTTTAACAGACTGATGGGGGAATGTAGTATAACAGACTGATGTGGGGACTGTAATATAACAGACTGATGGGGACTGTAATATAACAGACTGATGGGGGACTGGAGTATAACAGACTGATGTGGGGACTGTAATATAACAGACTGATGGGGACTGTAATATAACAGACTGATGAGGGGGGACTGTAGTATAACAGACTGATGGGGGACTGTAATATAACAGACTGATGGGGGACTGTAGTATAACAGACTGATGGGGGACTGGAGTATAACAGACTGATGGGGGACTGTAATATAACAGACTGATGGGGACTGTAATATAACAGACTGATGGGGACTGTAGTATAACTGACTGATGGGGACTGTAGTATAACAGACTGATGGGGACTGTAGTATAACAGACTGATGGGGACTGTAGTATAACAGACTGATGGGGGACTGGAGTTTAACAGACTGATGGGGGAATGTAGTATAACAGACTGATGTGGGGGACTGTAATATAACAGACTGATGGGGGACTGTAATATAACAGACTGATGGGGGACTGGAGTATAACAGACTGATGGGGACTGTAATATAACAGACTGATGGGGGACTATAGTATAACAGACTGATGGGGGACTGTAGTATAACAGACTGATGGGGGACTGTAATATAACAGACTGATGGGGGACTGTAGTATAACAGACTGATGAGGGGACTGGAGTATAACAGACTGATGGGGACTGTAATATAACAGACTGATGAGGGGACTGTAGTATAACTGACTGATGGGGGACTGTAATATAACAGACTGATGGGGACTGTAGTATAACAGACTGATGGGGGACTGTAGTATAACTGACTGATGGGGGACTGTAATAGCACTGACTGATGGGGGACTTTAGTATATTTGACTGATGGGGGACTGGAGTATAACAGACTGATGGGGGACTGTAGTATAACAGACTGATGGGGGAGGACTGTAGTATAACAGACTGATGGGGACTTTAGTATATCTGACTGATGGGGACTGGAGTATAACAGACTGATGGGGACTGTAATATAACAGACTGATGGGGGACTTTAGTATATTTGACTGATGGGGACTGGAGTATAACAGACTGATGGGGGGACTGTAGTATAACAGACTGATGGGGGACTGTAGTATAACAGATTGATGGGGGACTGGAGTTTAACAGATTGATGGGGGACTGTAGTATAACAGACTGATGGGGGACTGTAGTATAACAGACTGATGGGGACTTTAGTATATCTGACTGATGGGGGGACTGGAGTATAACAGATTGATGGGGGGACTGTAGTATAACAGACTGATGGGGGACTGTAGTATAACTGACTGATGGGGACTGTAATATAACAGACTGATGGGGGGACTGTAGTATAACAGACTGATGGGGGACTGTAGTATAACTGACTGATGGGGACTGTAGTATAACAGACTGATGGGGACTGTAATATAACAGACTGATGGGGACTGTAATATAACAGACTGATGGGGACTGTAATATAACAGACTGATGGGGGACTTTAGTATATTTGACTGATGGGGACTGGAGTATAACAGACTGATGGGGACTGTAGTATAACAGACTGATGGGGGACTGTAGTATAACAGATTGATGGGGGACTGGAGTTTAACAGATTGATGGGGGGACTGTAGTATAACAGACTGATGGGGACTGGAGTTTAACAGATTGATGGGGACTGTAGTATAACAGACTGATGGGGGACTGGAGTTTAACAGATTGATGGGGACTGGAGTTTAACAGATTGATGGGGGACTGTAGTATAACAGACTGATGTGGGGACTGTAATATAACAGACTGATGGGGACTGTAGTATAACAGACTGATGGGGACTGTAATATAACAGACTGATGGGGACTGGAGTTTAACAGATTGACGGGGGGACTGGAGTTTAACAGATTGATGGGGGACTGTAGTATAACAGACTGATGTGGGGACTGTAATATAACAGACTGATGGGGGACTGTAATATAACAGACTGATGGGGACTGTAGTATAACAGACTGATGGGGGACTGTAGTATAACAGACTGATGGTGGGACTGGAGTTTAACAGACTGATGGGGGAATGTAGTATAACAGACTGATGTGGGGACTGTAATATAACAGACTGATGGGGGGACTGTAATATAACAGACTGATGGGGACTGTAATATAACAGACTGATGGGGGACTGTAATATAACAGACTGATGGGGGACTGTAGTATAACAGACTGATGGGGGACTGTAATATAACAGACTGATGGGGGACTGTAATATAACAGACTGATGGGGGGGACTGTAGTATAACAGACTGATGGGGGACTGTAATATAACAGACTGATGGGGACTGTAGTATAACAGACTGATGGGGGACTGGAGTATAACAGACTGATGGGGGACTGTAATATAACAGACTGATGGGGGACTGTAATATAACAGACTGATGGGGACTGTAGTATAACTGACTGATGGGGACTGTAGTATAACAGACTGATGGGGGACTGTAGTATAACAGACTGATGGGGACTGTAGTATAACAGACTGATGGGGGACTGTAGTATAACAGACTGATGGGGGACTGTAGTATAACAGACTGATGGGGAATGTAGTATAACAGACTGATGGACTGTAATATAACAGACTGATGGGGGACTGTAGTATAACAGACTGATGTGGGGACTGTAATATAACAGACTGATGGGGGACTATAGTATAACAGACTGATGGGGGACTGTAGTATAACAGACTGATGGGGGACTGTAATATAACAGACTGATGGGGACTGTAGTATAACAGACTGATGGGGGGACTGGAGTATAACAGACTGATGGGGGACTGTAATATAACAGACTGATGGGGGACTGTAGTATAACTGACTGATGGGGACTGTAATATAACAGACTGATGGGGGACTGTAGTATAACAGACTGATGGGGGACTGTAGTATAACTGACTGATGGGGGGACTGTAATAGCACTGACTGATGGGGGGGACTGTAGTATAACAGACTGATGGGGGGACTGTAGTATAACAGACTGATGGGGGGACTGTAGTATAACAGACTGATGAGGGGGACTGGAGTATAACAGACTGATGGGGGGACTGTAGTATAACAGACTGATGGGGCGACTGGAGTATAACAGACTGATGAGGGGGACTGTAGTATTTCATAGGAATTGAAATGAAGGCTTTGTTGTTTTGTAATCATTAAGTTAACTTTGCAAGCCCATGGCCATAGAATGCATTACGTGAGTGTGTGTGTGTTTGTTTGTGTGTGTGCGTATCTTGTGTTTGTATGGGTGACATGTGTTCAACAACCCTTGCATATCCCAAAAGCTTCCTCCTAAAACAGCCAATCAGCATCTCATCTGTTCAATATTGAATTAGGCTGTTGAATATTTAAATAATTCACCATTGCCGAGGGGGTTCACCAGGGCGGAGAGTTGCGTGTCCGGGGGGCCTTGGCAGCATCTCATTGTTAAGAGGAGGAGGAACACAAAACTAAAATAACACACACACACATGACTCTAAAGTGTGATGAAATATTTAGCTGTGCGACCAGGAGGTTTAATGAGGTAGCCTTCGTAAAGTACCCATACCCCTTTGACTTCCCACATTTGGTTGTGTTACAGCGTGAATTCAAAACGTATTCACACAAAACAAAAATGTAATTCATTCAACATTATATTCATTCATAGTCATAAATGTTATGTCATGAATTAATTACATTTTGAATGAATGAAATTACATATTTGTGTCAAATTGCCAGTTGGCAGCCCATCCCTAATGGGATTAATTAAAACGTAAACAATCGTTACGTGGCCTCCCGAGTGGCTCAGTGGTCTGAGGCGCCACTACGGCCCCGGGTTCGATCCCAGGCTGTGTCACAGCCGGCCGTGACAGGGAGACCCATTGGGCGGCGCACAGCATCATTAGGGGCCGGTTTAGCCGTCCGGGATTTCCTTGTCTCATTGTTGTCTAACGACTCCTTGTGGTGGGCCGGGCAACGTAGATTGTACATAATACATCTCTCACACACACATTCACCTTTAATCAAAACATTCTCAGTTTGGGTTTATCATTATTCTCCTTCACCCGATTCTTTTCATATTTCATTGTCAGTTGTTTATTCTGTCTCCCTTAATTTGGTTTCATACAAATTTTCACAGTCAGACTGTTGGAAAAGATCAGACATTTTGGTTGCCCAGGCTCCCCCTATGGATAGATCCCCTATGGATAAATCCCCTATGGATAGATCCCCTATGGATAAATTCCCTATGGATAGATCCCCTATGGACAGATCCCCTATGGATAGATCCCCTATGGACAGATCCCCTATGGATAGATCCCCTATGGATAAATTCCCTATGGATAGATCCCCTATGGACAGATCCCCTATGGATAGATCCTATGGACAGATCCCTATGGATAGATCCCCTATGGATAGATCCCTATGGACAGATCCTATGGACAGATCCCTATGGATAAATCCCCTATGGATAGATCCCCTATGGATAAATTCCCTATGGATAGATCCCCTATGGACAGATCCCCTATGGATAGATCCTATGGATAGATCCCCTATGGACAGATCCCCTATGGATAGATCTATGGATAGATCCCTATGGATAGATCCCCTATGGATAGATCCCCTATGGACAGATCCCCTATGGACAGATCCCCTATGGACAAATCCCCTATGGATAGATCCCTATGGATAAATCCCCTATGGACAGATCCCCTATGGACAGATCCCCTATGGACAGATCCCCTATGGATAGATCCCCTATGGATAAATCCCCAATGGACAGATCCCCTATGGATAGATCCCCTATGGACAGATCCCCTATGGATAAATCCCCAATGGACAGATCCTCCTATGGATAGATCCCCTATGGACAGATCCCCTATGGATAAATCCCCAATGGACAGATCCTCCTATGGATAGATCCCCTATGGATAGATCCCCAATGGACAGATCCCCTATGGATAGATCCCCTATGGACAGATCCCCTATGGACAGATCCCCTATGGATAGATCCCCTATGGACAGATCCCTATGGATAGATCCCCTATGGATAGATCCCTATGGACAGATCCCTATGGACAGATCTATGGACAGATCCCTATGGATAGATCCCTATGGACAGATCCCTATGGACAGATCCCTATGGACAGATCCTATGGACAGATCCCCTATGGACAGATCCCTATGGACAGATCCCTATGGACAGATCCCCTATGGACAGATCGCCTATGGATAGATCGCCTATGGACAGATCGTCTATGGACAGATCGTCTATGGACAGATCCCCTATGGATAGATCCCCTATGGACAGATCCCCTATGGATATATCCCCTATGGACAGATCCTCTATGGATAGATCCCCTATAGACAGATCCCATTGAAAAGCTTTACTAGCTATTCTGGCAGTTGTCTTATCCAACAGTCTATTTCAAAGTCTCACCGTACACACCTTTCATCTCACCTCACAGAGTTCCCAGCCCAAGTCCAAAGTTATTGCCAGTACAGTCGCAAACTTGTTCATACCTAAACAATTAGGTACTTCCCTGTTATCGACACGTTCGTTTTTGAGATACCTGTTACCACCCGGCACTCCCTCTGAATAGTCCTGAACAGGACACGCGCATGTCTGATAC
Organism: Brachymystax lenok tsinlingensis; assembly: GCA_030435695.1. Taxonomy (NCBI): domain Eukaryota; kingdom Metazoa; phylum Chordata; class Actinopteri; order Salmoniformes; family Salmonidae; genus Brachymystax; species Brachymystax lenok. The sequence continues at coordinate 38,311,612 of CM059796.1, forward strand.
AGTTTGTAGTACGTAGCATATCCTATATCTTTGAGTGTTTTTGTTTTTCCTATAACTCCCGCAAGAGCTCTACTTGCTGAGTTGGATAGGGCTGATGTGCTGTATAGAAAGGTCAAATGTTCATCAAAATATAGACCCGAATATTTATAAATTGCTAGTAAACTCAAGAATTTCTTCACCAAAACAAAACTGAAGAAGTGCATTATCTGAGATGTTTCTGGTTGATCATGAGTCTCCATATTTTGCACCAATTGAATGCACATACAGTAACAACATGTTCTGCAGGTCAGTTTCTGCCATCGAAATAATATAATCAGCATATTGGAGGATACTTAGCGTGTCATCATCATGTCTTATACTCCATATAGGAGGATACTTAGCGTTTCATCATCATGTCTTATACTCCATATAGGAGGATACTTAGCGTGTCATCATCATGTCTTATACTCCATACAGGAGGATACTTAGCGTGTCATCATCATGTCTTATACTCCATATAGGAGGATACTTAGCATTTTCCATCAACCCCTGTCTTTATCAAACTATAAGCTGAAAGATGCCTATTTACAAAATCAAAAACTTTCTGGAAATCAATGAAGCATGCAAGAGTATGCTATTGCTTTGCAATTTTTATAGACTGTTTAGTATAAATCATGTCATTGCCATAACTTGAGGCTTTCACATGGGACTGCTTTAACACTATCCAGGCTCGGAGCGTTGACTAAACGTTTAAAGGTTCTGGGCAGTTTTGATGACACAAGGGAAAAGGGAATTAGAGTATTTTTATTGAGAAAGAGAGAATTGTTGGAGAGGAAACTGTGGTTTTGACCTTTCCTCTAGAAACGTGTGCCGTGTACAGGATCAACCAATTATATACTTAGATTTAGGAGAGGACGGCCATACTTTAACCATCATGGCATTTTAATAGTCCACTCTAAACCACTCCTCTCCTTTCCCCCTTCTCTCCATCCATCCCTCCCTCCATCCATTCATCCACCCATCCATAAAGCCATTCATCCCTCCCTCCCTCCCTCCCTCCAGACATCCATCCATCCATCCATCCATGCGTCAGTGCTGCAGTGTGATCTGTGCAGTGCTTTAAACTGTGTCAAAATAAGTATTCAGAGGGCTTGCCGAGCGGAGGGAAGAAGATTGAGGGAGTTTGATAAAAACTAAATTGGGTTCAAATACTATTTAAAATAGTTTTGATCACTCAAAATTGGACTTCATTGATCTTACAGCTTGTTACCCTGTTCCTCTTTACACACAGAGAGAGATCTGATCAAATGTCTGGTTGTATTTACCCCGTTACTCTGTTCCTCTTTACACACACAGAGAGATCTGATCAAATGTCTGGTTGTATTAATATTGTGTATTTGTGTTGTCACGTGCAGAATACAACAGCTGTAGACCTGTACAGTGAAATGCTTAAGAAAATATTTAATAAATTTAAAAAAAAGAACACAATCAAATAACAATAACGAGGCTATATACAGGGGGTACAGGTTAGTCGAGGTAATTTGTACATGTAGGTAGGGGTAAAGTGATAATAAACAGAGAGTAGCAGCAGTGTACAAGAGTTAGGGCGGCAGGTAGCCTAGTGGTTTAGAGCTTTGGACTTGTAACCGGAGGGTTGCAAGTTCGAATCCCTGAGCTGACAAGGAAAAAATCTGTCGTTCTGCCTCTGAACATGCATTGTAGTTAACCCACTGTTCCCTGGGCGCCGAAGACGTGGATGTCTATTAAGGCAGCCCCCCCCCCCCGCACCTCTCTGATTCAGAGGGGTTGGGTTAAATGCGGAAGACACATTTCAGTTGAAGGCATTTGGTTGTACAACTGACTAATAATGGTGACTTTGACTACAAACAAAGGGGGGGGTCAATGTAAATAGTCCGGGTGGCCATTTGATTAATTGTTCAGCAGTCTTATGGCTTGAGGGTAGAAGTCTTATGGCTTGAGGGTAGAAGTCTTATGGCTTGAGGGTAGAAGTCTTATGGCTTGAGGGTAGAAAGTCTTATGGCTTGAGGGTAGAAGTCTTATGGCTTGAGGGTAGAAGTCTTATGGCTTGAGGGTAGAAAGTCTTATGGCTTGAGGGTAGAAAGTCTTATGGCTTGAGGGTAGAAAGTCTTATGGCTTGAGGGTAGAAGTCTTATGGCTTGAGGGTAGAAAGTCTTATGGCTTGAGGGTAGAAGTCTTATGGCTTGAGGGTAGAAGTCTTATGGCTTGAGGGTAGAAGTCTTATGGCTTGAGGGTAGAAGTCTTATGGCTTGAGGGTAGAAGTCTTATGGCTTGAGGGTAGAAGTCTTATGGCTTGAGGGTAGCAGTCTTATGGCTTGAGGGTAGAAGTCTTATGGCTTGAGGGTAGCAGTCTTATGGCTTGAGGGTAGAAGTCTTATGGCTTGAGGGTAGAAGTCTTATGGCTTGAGGGTAGCAGTCTTATGGCTTGAGGGTAGAAGTCTTATGGCTTGAGGGTAGCAGTCTTATGGCTTGAGGGTAGCAGTCTTATGGCTTGAGGGTAGAAGTCTTATGGCTTGAGGGTAGAAGTCTTATGGCTTGAGGGTAGAAGTCTTATGGCTTGAGGGTAGAAGTCTTATGGCTTGAGGGTAGAAGTCTTATGGCTTGAGGGTAGCAGCTGTTAATAACTTTTCGCGTTCAGAATGTTCCTGTTGCTTATAAACATTGTGCTAATCGCATTAGACTGCGTTAGCTCAACCGACACGAAGAAGTTAAGGAGCCGTTTGGACCTTCGACTTGGCGCTCCGGGTACCGCTTGCCGTGCGGTAGCAGAGAAGGACAGTCTATGACTTGTGTGACTGGAGTCTTTGACAGTAGTACAGTAGCCTAGTACAGTTGTTCCTCCTTTAAAAGTTGCGTCATACTATGGCACACCTTTTTAGAAGCATTTGATATTTTGCAGACACGCGGGAGACCGGGAGACCGGGGTTAATTCCCCAATGGGGAGGTAGGATTAGGCTGTGCATGTAAATAAGAATTAGTTCTTAACTGATTCCAGATGTGTTATTTCATAGTTGTGATGTCTTCACTATTATTCTACAATGAAAAAAATAGTAAAAATATAGAAATATCCTGGAACGAGTAGGTGTGTCCAAACTTCTGACTGGTACTTGCTTAATTAATTCGATTATTATTATGGCGTTTCCATTCCATGAAAAACGAAAAACCCTCTGGGTAAATTCAGACTGTTAGCTAGCTTAATAGCTACTTCCAGACATAAATGATTCCACTCTGACCATTTTACTCTCCCTAGCAGAGCTGGTTAGGCTGTTTTCATGTTATCCAGAGCTGGTCAGGCTGTTTTCATGTTATCCAGAGCTGGTCAGGCTGTTTTCATGTTATCCAGAGCTGGTCAGGCTGTTTTCATGTTATCCAGAGCTGGTTAGGCTGTTTACATGTTATCCAGAGCTGGTCAGGCTGTTTACATGTTATCCAGAGCTGGTTAGGCTGTTTACATGTTATCCAGAGCTGGTTAGGCTGTTTTCATGTTATCCAGAGCTGGTTAGACTGTTTTCATGTTATCCAGAGCTGGTTAGGCTGTTTCCATGTTATCCAGAGCTGGTTAGGCTGTTTTCATGTTATCCAGAGCTGGTCAGGCTGTTTTCATGTTATCCAGAGCTGGTCAGGCTGTTTTCATGTTATCCAGAGCTGGTTAGGCTGTTTACATGTTATCCAGAGCTGGTAAGGCTGTTTTCATGTTATCCAGAGCTGGTTAGGCTGTTTACATGTTATCCAGAGCTGGTTAGGCTGTTTCCATGTTATCCAGAGCTGGTTAGGCTGTTTTCATGTCATCCAGAACAGAACGCGTTTCCTTCCTGAGCGGTATTACTGCTGCCTGGTCCCATGGTGTTTATACTTGCATACTGTAGTTTGTACAGATGAACGTAGTACCTTCAGGTGTTTGGAAATTGCTCCCAAGGATGAACCAGACTTGTGGAGGTCTACAATTTGTTTTTCTGAGGTCTTGGCTGATTTCTTTTGATTTTCCCATGATGTCAAGCAAAGAGGCACTGAGTTTGAAGGTAGGCCTTAAAATACATCCACAGGCACACCTCCAATTGACTCAAATGATGTCAATTAGCCTATCAGAAGCTTCTAAAGCCATGACATAATTTTCTGGAATTTTCCAAGCTGTGTAAAGGCACAGTCAACTTAGTGTATGTAAACTTCTGACCCACTGGAATTGTGATACAGTGAATTATAAGTAAAATAATCCGTCTGTAAACAATTGTTGGAAAAATGACTTGTGTCATGCACTGTCACACAGCTAGGAGTCAGGCGCAGAGAGCAGAGGATCAGGAAACCGACTTTATTGCGGTGCGTAAAATGTCAAACGCCAAACAACAGGCGAACTAAACAGAAGAGAGGCCCAAAACAGGACACCGAACACAGCAAGAGAAATATACAACCAACAGTCCACCGACAAACAGAAAACAAGCTCGCACAAAAAGGAGGCGGGCCTAACCGGCTTAAATAGCCCTAACAAAAAACACAAACAAGGAACAGGTGCAACCAATACAGAAAAATCTACGGAAAGGAACAGGGGGTCGGTGGCAGCTAGTAGGCCGGTGACGACGACCGCCGAACGCCGCACGAACAGGCAGAAGAGCCACCTTCGGTGGTAGTCGTGACATGCACAAAGTAGATGTCCTAACCAAAACTTGCCAAAACTATAGTTTGTTAACAAGAAATGTGTGGAGTGGTTGAAAAAAAGAGTTTTAAATGACTCCAACCTACGTGTATGTAAGCTTCCGACTTCAACTGTATATTATTCCGCGTGGTCGTTCAGCCACGACTTGGTGAAACATAAGATATTCCTGTTTTTTTTGTGTAACGTTGAAAGCCTAGTCTCGAACTGAGATCATCCAGTTTATTCTCCAGTGATTGAACGGTGGCTAATAGAAAGTATGGTAGAGGCGGGGTTTACCTACTCGCCGACAAATTCTCACAAGGCACACTGATCTCCACCCCCTGTACTTCCTTATTTTCCTCAAGCAAAGATTTGGGCCATGTCTGGGAGCAACGTTATATTCTTCTCGTCCGACTCATTAAAGAAAATAAATCTCCTCCGGCGCCATTCTCTGTCGTTTCTCAAATTCTCTCAGTCTTTTGTTCTATCAGAGTGAAGATGTGTACTCGTTCTAACCCAGTCTTTCTCTGTCGTTCTCTCCTTCTGCCTTTTTTTGTAATTCTCATGTTCTCTCGTTGTCTCAGAGAGAAGATGTGTATGGGTCGTATGATGCAGAGATATGTGTATGGGTCTTATAATACAGAGGGAAGATGTGTATGGGTCGTATAATACAGAAAGAAGATGTGTATGGGTTGTTTAATACACAGAGAAGATGTGTACGGGTCGTATAATACAGAAAGAAGATGTGTATGGGAGAGGTAGAGGTAGAGAAGAGAGATGAGATGAGGGGTAGAAAGGGAGAGAGGAAGAGGAAGAGAAGAGAGATGAGGGGTAAAACACTGTTCTCTTTTGGTGTGGTTTCCTGTCTCTAAAGCTCATGAACACTAGGAGAGTTCTTATTAAAGTGCCATTCCACAATTATACAACAATTGACAATTACAGAAAGGAAAAACCCCATTGTGGATCACTGAAAACAAATCAGTCAAACATGGTACAGTGTTTCGCTTGGTATCATCTATAATACGTTACATCATCTATACTACATTATATCATCTATAAAACATGATATAATCTATAAAACATGATATCATCTATAATATATTACATTACTGTATTATTGACTGTATGTGTGTTTTACTCCAATGTGTAACTCTGTGTTGTTGTATGTGTCGAACTGCTTTGCTTTATCTTGGCCAGGTCGCAGTTCTCAACTGGCCTCCCTGGTTAAATAAAGGTGAAATAAAAAATAAAATAAATAAAAAAATACATAATCTATAATAAATTATATAATCTATAAAACATTATTATAATCTATAAAACATTATATAATCTATAATACATTATCATCTATAATAAATTATATAATCTATAAAACATTTGTAATCTATAAAACATTATATAATCTATAATACGTTACATCATCTATAATACATTATATAATCTATAATACATTATATAATCTATAAAACATTACATCATCTATAATACATTATATAATCTATAATACATTACATAATTTATAATACATTATATAATCTATAATACATTACATCATCTATAAAACATTATATAATCTATAATACATTACATCATCTATAATACATTATATAATCTATAATACATTATATAATCTATAAAACATTATATAATCTGTAATACATTATATAATCTATAAAACATTATATAATCTATAATACGTTACATCATCTATAATAAATTATATAATCTATAAAACATTATTTTAATCTATAAAACATTATATAATCTATAAAACATTATATAATCTATAATACGTCACATCATCTATAATAAATTATATAATCTATAAAACATTATTATAATCTATAAAACATTATATAATCTATAAAACATATAATCTATAATACGTTACATCATCTATAATAAATTATATAATCTATAAAACATTATTATAATCTATAAAACATTATATAATCTATAAAACATTACATCATCTATAATACATTATATAATCTATAATACATTACACAATTTATAATACATTATATAATCTATAATACATTACATCATCTATAAAACATTATATAATCTATAATACATTACATCATCTATAATACATTATATAATCTATAATACATTATATAATATATAAACATTATATAATCTATAATACATTATATCATCTATAATAAATTATATAATCTATAAAACATTATTATAATCTATAAAACATTATATAATCTATAAAACATATAATCTATAATACGTCACATCATCTATAATAAATTATATAATCTATAAAACATTATTATAATCTATAAAACATTATATAATCTATAATATATTACATCATTTATAATAAATTATATAATCTATAAAACATTATTATAATCTATAAAACATTATATAATCTATAATACATTATATAATCTATAATACATTACATAATCTACAATACATTACATAATTTTTAGTGGGCTCCAAAATTAACCCCTGACTGGCAATGCACAAATAATGCTTAAACAAATGTAAACAATATAATTATAGAGAGAAACTCAAAATAAGAAATACTGTACTTTATTAACGTTTCAATGGAACCAACCAAAATAATTCATTGATATAATTAAAAAATCAATGTCCTCCAAATCAAGGTTTCACAATAAATGGCACCCTTGTAGATTATTGTAAATAACATCTACCAAAATTAAAACACAAACTAAATTCCACTTATTTAAGTTTATCTAAGTCTTAAAGAACTGTATTGAGCCCTTACATCACTTCCTGTTTCACTAGGGTATCAAAACGAGGTAATATCCCCGCTGTCGTCCGACACCATGAAGAAAACAGAAGAACTGGCAGTCCCAAAAGAGACAGATGGTCGTAGACCTTCATAAATCTGCTAAAGGCTACAAGAAGATCCACAAACGATTGAATATACCACTGAGCACTGTCAGGGCAATTATTAAAACATTCAAAAGACATGGAACTGTTGAAAACCTCACGGGTAAACGATGCAAATGCATTTTGCCCCACCCCCCCCAGGATAGGGAGAAGGATGGTGAGAGAAGCAACAACATCCCCAAGAATCACTGGGAAAGAATTGCGGGCCTTGGTGGCGTCTTGGGGGTCAGCAGGTTTCAAACAGCACCATCAGACGCCACCTCCACAACCACAGGCTCTTCGGAAGGGCTGCCAGAAGAAAGACCCTTTCTGTCCACTAGAAGACACAGACGCAAACGCTTGGGAGTTTGCCAAACGTCATTTAAATTATGACTGGAAGAAGGTGCTCTGGTCAGATGAGACCAAAATTGAACGTTTTGGTCAGATACAGCATGGGCATGTTTGGCGTTGAAACAGAGATGCATACAAGGAGAGGCACCTCATACAAAGGTGAAATATGGTGGAGGGTCAGTGATGTTTTGGGGCTGTTTTAATTCCAGAGGTCCAGGGGCACTGGTTAGGATTGATGGCATAATGAATTCCACCAAGTATCAGGCAATTTTGGCTGACAATCTGGTTGCCTCTGCCAGAAGGCTGGGACTTGGCCGTAGGTGGACGTTCCAACAAGACAATGATCTCCGAAACATACCTCAAGATCCACACAGAAATGGTTCTGTGGCAACAAAATCAATGTTCTGCCATGGCCATCTGTGGGCTACTGCTCATTTTCACATTGATATCATTGCTCCTTTTCACATTGACATCATTGGGCCTTTTCACATTGATATCATTGGGCCATTTCACATTGATATCATTGGGCCTTTTCACATTGATATCATTGGGCCTTTTCACATTGATATCATTGGGCCTTTTCACATTGATATCACTGCACCTTTTCACATTGATATCACTGGGCCTTTTCACATTGATATCATTGGGCCTTTTCACATTGATATCACTGCGCCTTTTCACATTGATATCATTGGGCCTTTTCACATTGATATCACTGGGCCTTTTCACATTGATATCACTGGGCCTTTTCACATTGATATCATTGGGCCTTTTCACATTGATATCACTGGGCATTTACACATTGATATCACTGGGCCTTTTCACATTGATATCACTGGGCCTTTTCACATTGATATCATTGGGCCTTTTCACATTGATATCACTGGGCATTTACACATTGATATCACTGCGCCTTTTCACATTGATATCACTGCTCCTTTTCACATTGATATCACTGCTCCTTTTCACATTGATATCATTGGGCCTTTTCACATTGATATCATTGGGCTTTTTCACATTGATATCACTGCTCCTTTTCACATTGATATCATTGGGCCTTTTCACATTGATATCATTGGGCCTTTTCACATTGATATCATTGGGCCTTTTCACATTGATATCACTGCTCCTTTTCACATTGATATCACTGCTCCTTTTCACATTGATATCACTGCTCCTTTTCACATTGATATCATTGGGCCTTTTCACATTGATATCATTGGGCCTTTCACATTGATATCATTGGGCCTTTTCACATTGATATCATTGGGCCTTTTCACATTGATATCATTGGGCCTTTCACATTGATATCACTGCTCCTTTTCACATTGATATCATTGCTCCTTTTCACATTGATATCATTGGGCCTTTTCACATTGATATCACTGCTCCTTTTCACATTGATATCATTGGGCCTTTTCACATTGATATCATTGGGCCTTTTCACATTGATATCATTGGGCCTTTTCACATTGATATCACTGCTCCTTTTCACATTGATATCACTGGGCCTTTTCACATTGATATCACTGGGCCTTTCACATTGATATCACTGGGCCTTTCACATTGATATCATTGGGCCTTTTCACATTGATATCATTGGGCCTTTTCACATTGATATCATTGGGCCTTTTCACATTGATATCACTGGGCCTTTTCACATTGATATCATTGGGCCTTTTCACATTGATATCATTGGGCCTTTTCACATTGATATCATTGGGCCTTTTCACATTGATATCACTGGGCCTTTTCACATTGATATCACTGCTCCTTTCACATTGATATCACTGGGCCTTTTCACATTGATATCACTGCCCTTTTCACATTGATATCATTGGGCCTTTTCACATTGATATCATTGGGCCTTTCACATTGATATCATGATATCACTGCTCCTTTTCACATTGATATCATTGGGCCTTTTCACATTGATATCATTGGGCCTTTTCACATTGATATCATTGGGCCTTTTCACATTGATATCATTGGGCCTTTTCACATTGATATCATTGGGCCTTTTCACATTGATATCATTGGGCCTTTTCACATTGATATCACTGCTCCTTTTCACATTGATATCACTGCGCCTTTTCACATTGATATCACTGTTCCTTTTCACATTGATATCATTGGGCCTTTTCACATTGATATCATTGGGCCTTTTCACATTGATATCACTGCTCCTTTTCACATTGATATCACTGCTCCTTTTCACATTGATATCACTGCTCCTTTTCACATTGATATCACTGCTCCTTTTCACATTGATATCATTGGGCCTTTTCACATTGATATCACTGCGCCTTTTCACATTGATATCATTGGGCCTTTTCACATTGATATCATTGGGCCTTTTCACATTGATATCATTGGGCCTTTTCACATTGATATCATTGGGCCTTTTCACATTGATATCATTGGGCCTTTTCACATTGATATCATTGGGCCTTTTCACATTGATATCATTGGGCCTTTTCACATTGATATCATTGGGCCTTTTCACATTGATATCACTGCTCCTTTTCACATTGATATCACTGGGCCTATTCACCTCGGTAAAAGGGCTACATCAACAATAGTTGGATATGCCGATGTAGAAAATAAGCGTTTAGATTAACTTGAGAGAAACGAACGGAATGAAAAGAACACTGTGAAACCAGAAGTGTGCCCTGACCGGCTTCCCTGGCTGGCGGGCAGGAAAAGGGAAAGGGTTAGGTTTAGGGTTAGGGGTTAGGGGTTAGGGGATGGGGTTGGGTTAGGGTTGGGGTTAGGGATAAAGGGATACAGTGTGAGTTTGGGAATGAAACAAAAAACAAAGCTGAACGTCTGAAGGTCTACGGGACTTTTAAATTTCAGTGAAAAACATGAATGGCTAAGAATATGGGATTAATGTTGGCAGCTACGCTGGACTCAGAGCTGGTTTGAACCGACATATCAAGATCCCCTCTCTCTCAGTCTGGCATGGAGTATACAGAAGGACACTGACCCCCTCTCACAGTCTGGCATGGAGTATACAGAAGGACACTGACCCCCTCTCTCAGTCTGGCACGGAGTATACAGAAGGACACTGACCCCCTCTCAGTCTGGCATGGAGTATACAGAAGGACACTGAGCCCCCTCTCAGTCTGGCATGGAGTATACAGAAGGACACTGACCGCCTCTCTCAGTCTGGCATGGAGTACACAGAAGGACACTGACCCCACTCTCTCAGTCTGGCATGGAGTATACAGAAGGACACTGACCCCCTCTCAGTCTGGCATGGAGTATACAGAAGGACACTGACCCCCTCTCTCAGTCTGGCATGGAGTATACAGAAGGACACTGACCCCCTCTCAGTCTGGCATGGAGTATACAGAAGGACACTGCCCCCTCTCTCAGTCTGGCATGGAGTATACAGAAGGACACTGACCCCCTCTCTCAGTCTGGCATGCAGTATACAGAAGGACACTGACCCCCTCTCTCAGTCTGGCATGGAGTATAAAGAAGGACACTGACCCCTCTCTCAGTCTGGCACGGAGTATACAGAAGGACACTGACCCCCTCTCTCAGTCTGGCATGGAGTATACAGAAGGACACTGACCCCCTCTCTCAGTCTGGCATGGAGTATACAGAAGGACACTGACTCCCCTCTCTCAGTCTGGCACGGAGTATACAGAAGGACACTGACCCCCTCTCTCAATCTGGCATGGAGTATACAGAAGGACACTGGCCCCCTCCCTCAGTCTGGCATGGAGTATACAGAAGGACACTGACCCCCTCTCAGTCTGGCATGGAGTATACAGAAGGACACTGACCCCCTCTCTCAGTCTGGCATGGAGTATACAGAAGGACACTGAGCCCCCTCTCTCAGTCTGGCATGGAGTATACAGAAGGACACTGACCCCCTCTCAGTCTGGCATGGAGTATACAGAAGGACACTGAGCCCCCTCTCTCAGTCTGGCATGGAGTATACAGAAGGACACTGACCCCCTCTCTCAGTCTGGCATGGAGTATACAGAAGGACACTGACCTCTCTCTCAGTCTGGCATGGAGTATACAGAAGGACACTGAGCCCCCTCTCTCAGTCTGGCATGGAGTATACAGAAGGACACTGAGCCCCCTCTCTCAGTCTGGCATGGAGTATACAGAAGGACACTGAGCCCTCTCTCAGTCTGGCATGGAGTATACAGAAGGACACTGACCCCCTCTCTCAGTCTGGCATGGAGTATACAGAAGGACACTGACCCCCTCTCTCAGTCTGGCATGGAGTATACAGAAGGACACTGAGCCCCCTCTCTCAGTCTGGCATGGAGTATACAGAAGGACACTGAGCCCCCTCTCTCAGTCTGGCATGGAGTATACAGAAGGACACTGAGCCCCCTCACTCAGTCTGGCATGGAGTATACAGAAGGACACTGACCCCCTCTCAGTCTGGCATGGAGTATACAGAAGGACACTGAGCCCCTCTCTCAGTCTGGCATGGAGTATACAGAAGGACACTGACCCCCCTCTCAGTCTGGCATGGAGTATACAGAAGGACACTGACCCCCTCTCTCAGTCTGGCATGGAGTATACAGAAGGACACTGACCCCCCCTCTCTCAGTCTGGCATGGAGTATACAGAAGGACACTGAGCCCCCCTCTCTTAGTCTGGCATGTGTGTCTGTCGGCGTAACTAAAGTCTTGAGGAAAGAGGGGGGACATACCTGCCCAACAGTGAACGGATACATATGGTATGTAACTGTTGGCCAGCTAGTTAACCCTTGTGTTTGAGTCTGGGGGACCCAGATTCAAACTTTAATAAAAGTAAAATTATACAATGAATTACTTTTTTAAACCTGAGACTCATTTGGCTCATTTTCTGTGAAGAACATGTAAAATAACACGTTTTCATTAAGTGCACACTGTGCACCCCCCCTACACATTTATATTACATATGTGGTGTCCAGGTCCACTGGACCCGAGGGTAATTCAAGTGTGGAAAAGGGTGTGTGTACGTGAAAACAAGTAAAAATTTAACAAAAAGGTTTGCTCTGTGCCTTCTCTCTGTCTTCCTCCTCCCGGGGCCTGATGTTTCAACATAGCACCAAGAACCTGTCTGTCTCCCTGCCTGTCTGCCTGTCTGTCTCCCTGCCTGTCTGTCTCCCTGCCCGTCTGCCTGCCTGTCTCCCTGCCTGTCTCCCTGCCTGTCTGCCTGTCTCCCTGTCTCCCTGCCTGTCTGCCTGTCTCCCTGCCTGTCTGCCTGTCTCCCTGCCTGTCCCTGCCTGTCTGCCTGTCTGCCTGCCTGTCTGCCTGCCTGTCTGCCTGCCTGTCTGCCTGTCTGCCTGTCTGCCTGTCTGCCTGTCTCCCGCTTTTCTCACACTCTTTACCCTTCGTAGTGTGTGAAACAACACAATGTCTTGAGGGAACCTGCACAATGGTATTATAATACATTATTTCAATACATTATTTCAATACATTATTTCAATACATTATTTCAATACATTATTTCAATACATTATTTCAATACATTATTTCAATACATTATTTTGATACATTGTAAAAAAGAAAAAAAGGTGTATTTTCCCACAATCTACCCCAGCCAGGTGCAAATTGGGGGAGGGACACAACAAATAAATGACTCCTTATCACAACCGGAGGCTGAAGAAATTCGGCTTGTCACCAAAAACACTCACAAACTTTTACAGATGCGCAATCGAGAGCATCCTGTCGGGGCTGTATCACCACCTGGTACGGCGACTGCACCGCCCTCAACCGCAAGGCTCTCCAGAGGGTGGCGCGGTCTGTACAATGCATCACCGGGGGTAAACTACCTGCCCTCTAGGACACCTACAGCACCCGATATCACAGGAAGGCCAAAAAGATCATCAAGGACAACAACCACCCGAGCCACTGCCTGTTCACCCCGCTATCATCCAGTAGGCGAGGTCAGTACTGGTGCATCAAAGCTGGGACCGAGAGACTGAAAAACAGCCTCTATCTCAAGGCCATCAGACTGTTAAACAGCCATCACTAACTCAGAGAGTCTGCTGCCAACATACAGACTCATGTCTCTGGCCACTATAATAAATGGACTTAATAAAGGTATCACAAGTCACTTTAAATAACGCCACTTTAACAATGTTTACATATCCTACATTACTCATCTCATATTTATATACTGTATTCTATACCATCTACTTCATCTTGCCTATGCCGCACGGCCATCGCTTGTCCACTTATTTACATGTACATATTCTTATTATCTCTTTAGATTTGTGTGTATTAGGTAGTTGTGGGGGAATTGTTAGATTACTTGTTAGATACTACTGCACTGTCGGAACAAGGAGCACAAGCATTTCGCTAAACCCGCATTAACATCTGCTGACCATGTATATGTGACCAGTACAATTTGATTTGATTTGATACACTGTGACTATAAAACAATTATTCTCTCCGGTAGTTAGGATGAATGACCCTCTCTCTGGTAGTTAGGATGAATGACCCTCTCTCTGGTAGTTAGGATGAATGATCCTCTCTCTGGTAGTTAGGATGAATGACCCTCTCTCTGGTAGTTAGGATGAATGACCCTCTCTCTGGTAGTTAGGATGAATGATCCTCTCTCTGGTAGTTAGGATGAATGATCCTCTCTCTGGTAGTTAGGATGAATGATCCTCTCTCTGGTAGTTAGGATGAATGACCCTCTCTCTGGTAGTTAAGATGAATGATCCTCTCTCTGGTAGTTAGGATGAATGATCCTCTCTCTGGAAGTTAGGATGAATGACCCTCTCTCTGGTAGTTAGGATGAATGACCCTCTCTCTGGTAGTTAGGATGAATGATCCTCTCTCTGGTAGTTAGGATGAATGACCCTCTCTCTGGTAGTTAGGATGAATGACCCTCTCTCTGGTAGTTAGGATGAATGATCCTCTCTCTGGTAGTTAGGATGAATGATCCTCTCTCTGGTAGTTAGGATGAATGATCCTCTCTGGTAGTTAGGATGAATGATCCTCTCTGGTAGTTAGGATGAATGGGCCTGCCATTATTCACTTTGAACTGGACTGTGTGTTTACAGGCAGTAGGGCCTGCCATCATTCACTTTGAACTGGTTTGTGTGTTTACAGGCAGTAGGGCCTGCCATCAGTAGTAACAGCGTGACTTTAGATCATTAGAACACATTCACCAAAAGCCACAAAATACACTTGAATTGATTTCTGCAAATACGTAAACATCACAGGAGTCCTCTTACATTTGGGATCTTTGCAGTCCTTTTGATCAAACTACCATGAAAGGTAGACTCTCTCTCCCTCAGCTATGGACATCAACAAAAACAAGATCAACAGCTAATGCTTGCCAGAGCTAGATGATGCTGGTTATGTTTTTATGCTTATTGAGTTTTTGAGTGGGGGTGCTGTCCTCAGACAATCAAATGTTCTGCTTTCGCCGTAAAGCCTTTTTGAAATCTGACAATGCTGTTAGATTAACAAGACTCTAAGCTTTTGAAGGGTGTGCCCAAAGTAAACTGCCTGTTACTCAGGCCCAGAAGTTAGGATATGCATATCATTAGTAGCTTTGGATTGAAAACACTCTGAAGTTTCTAAAACTGTTAAAGTAACGTCTGTGATTATAACAGAACTGATATGGCAGGTGGAAACCCGTGCAAAATCCATCCGGGAAATCTGAATCTGTCATGTCACACTGTTTTCAATTGTCATCCTATTCAATCCATTGTATTTTAGCTCCCAGATTGCAGTTCCTATGGCTTCCACTAGATGTCAACAGTTTTTAGAAAAGTTTCAAGCTTTTATCTTGAATAACCATGGAGTAAGAAATGTTTCTCCTGAGGTGTCGTCAAGTGTCCTGTTATGGATTTAGAAGTTAAATGGATTTTTGGGGGGAATTCATGTATTGGACATACACAAAATTGTCCAAATTGGTGAAGTGAAATTATAAAAATAACTTGATAACAAAAAAAAAGAAACAAACGGCGCCCCACCGCTCCCTAAGAAGTTAAAGGGGAAACATTTAAATGTCTTGGAATGGCCTAGTCAAAGCCCATACCTCAATCCAACTGAGCATCTGTGGTATGACTTAAAGATTGCTGTACACCAGCAGAACCCATCCAAATTTAAGGAGCTGGAGCAGTTGATTCCTCGAAGAATGGGCAAAAATCCCAGTGGCTAGATGTGCCAAGCTTATAGAGACATACCCCAAGAGACGTGCAGCTGTAATTGCTGCAAAAAGTGGCTCTACAAAGTATTGACTTGGGGGGGTGAATAGTAACGCACGCTGAAGATTTCTTACTTCTTTTTTTGTTTCACAATAAAACATATTTTGCATCTTCAAAGTGGTAGGCATGTTGTGTAAATCAAATGATACAAACCCCCATTTTAATTCCAGGTTGTAAGGCAACAAAATAGGAACAATTCCAAGGGGGGTGAATACTTTCGTAAGTCACTGTACCTTAATGGGATTCACAAGTTCCTCACATGATACGTGTTTGTGTGGTTCAGTGGGAAAAATTCCCAAAAGCAAATGCCAGCTTAACTTAGGGAGCAGTGGGGCGCTAGCGTGAAATGTAAGGTGCCAAATTCAAATTCCAAAAGTTGAATTATTAAACATTCATCAATATACAAGTGTTGCATAGTCATCAAAAGCTCTGCTTCTTGGCAATATCACAGCGTTGTCAGATTTCAAAAAGGCTTTACGGCGAAAGCACAACATGATTGTTTGAGGATAGCACCTGTAATATTTACGCATTAGCATAAATCCATAACATGGGTCTCACAAAATGCATAAAATCGCTAATATAAAATCGCTTACCTTTGATGAACTTCTGCTGAGGGCTTCCCAAGTGTCCAATGAAGACAATCCATGCTTCTTTTGTTAGAAAAAGTCATTTATTATATCCATAAATCTCTGTTTGGTTGATCATAAAATCATCTAGTGGAAGCCATAGGTACTGCAGTCTCAGTCCTGGTTAAAATAAAAATGAATAGGCAGCCTGGAGAAGGTCAGGGACAAAAAAAACTGCAAATCCGGATGTATTTTCCTCAGGTTTTCGCCTGCTATATCAGTTCTGTTATATCAGCTTTGTTATACTCGCATACATTATTTTAACACTCTTAGAAACTTCAGAGTGTTTCCTATCCAATAGTACTAATTATGTGCATATCCTATTTTCCGGGCCTGAGTGGCAGGCATTTTACTTTGGGCACGCCAGACTCTCCAAAACCGTCACCTATGCAACCGCTCCCTAAGAAGTTAATGTTCCGAGGATGGGGGTTATATTCCTCTGGCCGTTCACTCCAAGATGGCATGATGGTTAATACATACAGCCTTCTTTTCAAATTCATTATCTTTGCTATGGGACACACCTACTACCTCCTTTGGCTGTCCCACATTGTCTCCTTCTATCTCTTTTGGCTGTCCCACATTGTCTCCTTCTATCTCCTTTGGCTGTCCCACGCTCTCTCCTTCTATCTCCTTTGGCTGTCCCACATTGTCTCCTTCTATCTCCTTTGTCTGTCCCACATTGCCTCCTTCTATCTCCTTTGTCTGTCCCACACTCTCTCCTTCTATCTCCTTTGGCTGACCAACATTGTCTCCTTATTTCTCCTTTGGCTGTCCCACACTCTCTCCTTCTATCTCCTTTGGCTGTCCCACATTGTCTCCTTATTTCTCCTTTGGCTGTCCCACATTGTCTCCATCCATCTCCTTTGGCTGTCCCACATTGTCTCCTTCTATCTCCTTTGTCTGTCCCACACTCTCTCCTTCTATCTCCTTTGGCTGTCCCACATTGTCTCCTTATTTCTCCTTTGGCTGTCCAACATTGTCTCCTTCTAACTCCTTTGGCTGTCCCATAATATCTCCTTATTTCTCCTTTGGCTGTCCCACATTGTCTCCTTATTTCTCCTTTGGCTGTCCCACATTGTCTCTTTCTATCTCCATTGGCTGTCCCACACTCTCTCCTTCTATCTCCTTTGGCTGTCCCACATTGTCTCCTTATTTCTCCTTTGGCTGTCCAACATTGTCTCCTTCTAACTCCTTTGGCTGTCACATAATATCTCCTAACTCCTTTGGCTGTCCCACATTGTCTGCTTATTTCTCCTTTGGCTGTCCCACATTGTCCACTTCTTCTCCTTTGGCTGTCCCACATTGTCTCCTTCTATCTCCTTTGGCTGTCCAACATTGTCTCCTTATTTCTCCTTTGGCTGTCCCATAATGTCTCATTCTATCTCCTTTGGCTGTCCCACATTGTCTCCTTCTATCTCTTTTGGCTGTCCAACATTGTCTCCTTATTTCTCCTTTGGCTGTCCCACGCTCTCTCCTTCTATCTCCTTTTGCTGTCCCACATTGTCTCCTTCTATCTCCTTTGGCTGTCCAACATTGTCTCCATATTTCTCCTTTGGCTGTCCCACGCTCTCTCCTTCTATCTCCTTTTGCTGTCCCACATTGTCTCCTTCTATCTCCTTTGGCTGTCCAACATTGTCTCCATATTTCTCCTTTGGCTGTCCCACGCTCTCTCCTTCTATCTCCTTTTGCTGTCCCACATTGTCTTCTTCTATCTCCTTTATCTGTCCCACACTGCCTCCTTCTATCTCCTGTTTCTAATGTTTAAATAAAGCATCTGAATTCCACTTTAATAATGTGGAGTTCAGAATCCCATTGATTCTGATTGTAGCGAGGTACAGTATTTAGACTGAACAGCGTTTAGACTGAACAGCGTTTAGACTGAACAGAGTTTAGACTGAACAGAGTTTAGACTGAACAGCGTTTAGACTGAACAGCGTTTAGACTGAACAGAGTTTAGACTGAACAGCGTTTAGAATGAACAGCGTTTAGACTGAACAGAGTTTAGACTGAACAGAGTTTAGACTGAACAGCGTTTAGAATGAACAGCGTCTAGACTGAACAGAGTTTAGACTGAACAGCGTCTAGACTGAACCTTTTCTCCCTCCATCCCTCTTTGCCCGCCCGCCCCCCTCACTGCGTCCCTCCCTCCCTCCCTACCTGCCCGCCCACCACCCCCACCCTCCCTGCATCCCTGCCAGCCTCCCTCCCTCCATCCCTCATCTCTCTATGAAGTCAGGCTTCAGGCCTGGGCACCAGTAGGTAGAATAGTATCATATTGATTAATGCATGTATATGCAGGTGTTGCGCTACAACAGTAAATAATGGTGAGGATAGCAGAGAGATAGCCATAACATCAAGGCTACAGCCCTCTCCTCTCTGTAGAGTACAGCTTTGTGTGTGTGTGTGTGTGTGTGTCTGTCTGATGGATAGCCCAGCCAACAAAATCAATGCTACAGGAAAAAACACACACCATGGCAGGACGCGCAATGGAAAACGCTGCTCCAAATCAAATGTGTGTGCACACACGCACACACTTTGGCAGTGAATGCATTCTTAAACACATACACGTACAGACACAAACTACGCCAATGAAATGTTAATATACACACACACACACACACACACACACTCACGCACACACACACTGGACATTCGGATGGCCTCTGCCTGCCATTCATACAGAAAATGCACCTTCCTATCAGAGAAATTAAGTGGAACGTGGTCAGAAAGTAAAAGCACAATCTCCACAAAAACGCAGTTAAATTAATGAGTTGAGCTGTTTATTTGTGTGTGTGTGTGCGATGTATGAATGAGTGTATTGTTGGGTTGGGACGCAGCTCTCCATAGAGCAGCTCAGAAAACACAAATATAGATTTATCTCCTCTGAGATAAGACTAGGTTAGTTAATCATGTTATCTCTGAGGAGACTAGGTTAGTTAATGTTATCTCCTCTGAGAATAATAGGTTAGTTTATCATGTTATCTATAAGAATGTCACAACTTCTACCGAAGTCAGTCCCTCTCCCTGTTCGGTCGACGTTCGGCGATCGACGTCACCGGTCTACTAGCCATTGCCGATCCATTTCTCATTTCCAATTGTTTTGTCTTTGTCTTACACACCTGGTTTCAATTCCCCAATTACTTGTTCATTATTTAACCCTCTGTTCCCCCATGGTTTTTGTGAGTAATTGTTTGTATGTTGATACGGTCCGTTATTTGTGGGCTCGTTTGTATTGAGTTGTATTTTGTGAAATATGAGTAACAAACGTAATTACTCAATTATATCTGTTGTCCTGCACCTGACTCCGCTACACCAGTCAGCAGGAGCAGACGCCTTCCCTGTGGTGGTAGAGGACGGCGTCCAGCAGCACGCGACCATGTTGCAACGTCTGGGCACCGCCATGGATCGCGTGCTGCTGGATGATGGATCGATGGGAGAGAGAGAGAGATCTTCCAGCTCCTCCACCAATCCTTCTACAACAGGCCCCACTGTCCACCCCTCCTTCACCCGGTCCCAGCAGGATTCGGCTCGCGCTCCCGAGGAAGTATGATGGGACGGCTGCTGGATGCCAGGGTTTCCTCCTCCAGCTGGAACTACGCAGAGTTCACCTGCCGTTTTCGGGCAGTTTTCGACCACCTGCCTGAGGGTCGAGCGGCGGGTGAACGTTTGTTCCATCTGAGGCAGGGGACAAGGAGCGCGCAGGATTTTGCATTGTATTTCCGGACCCTGGCCGCCAGTGCGGGATGGAACGACAGGGCCCTGATCGATCACTGCAGGTGCAGTCTACGCGAGGACATCCGTTGGGAGTTGGCCTGCCGAGACACCACCCTCACACTGGACCAGCTGGTGGACCTGTCCATCCGACTGGACAACCTGCTGGCTACCCGCGGACGTCCGGATCGGGGCCTGTCAGTTCCATCCCCCAGCACCTCCGCTCCGACGCCCATGGAGCTGCGCTTAGGACGCCCGGAGGAGGGGCCATTTCCTGCACCATCTGTGGCCGCAGAGGGCACACTGCTGGTCGGTGCTGGGGGGGTTCCTCAGGGAGTCAAGGCAGCAGGCAGGGCACTGTTGTGTCACCACAGGTGAGTCGGCACCAGACTCACCCAGAGCAACCTGTTGCTCACATGTATGTGTTTATTAAATCTCCTGAGTTTTCCCCGCATTCCCAGCATAAGGCACTCTTAGATTCAGGTGCAGCTGGGAATTTTATTGACCGTGCTTTTGCCCATAGTTTAGGGATCCCCATTGTTCCTGTTGATATGCCCTTCCCTGTGCACGCCCTAGATATTCAACCATTAGGGTCGGGGCTGAATAGGGAGGCCACCGCTCCACTAAGCATGTTTACGCAGGAGGGTCACAAGGAGAGAATTAGTCTCTTCCTTATTGATTCTCCTGCGTTTCCCGTGGTGCTGGGCCTACCCTGGTTGGCCTGTCATGACCCCACTATTTCGTGGCAACAGAGGGCTCTCAAGGGGTGGTCACGAAAGTGCTCAGGAAGGTGTGTAGGGGTTTCCATTGGTGCGACTACGGTGGTCCAGACCACGGTCTCCACCGTGTGCATCCCCTCAGAAAATGCCGATTTGGCTCTCGCCTTCTGTAAGAAGAAGGCGACTCAATTACCACCCCATCGACGGGGGGATTGTGCGATACATCTCCTGGTAGACGCAGCACTTTCCAGGAGTCACGTGTATCCGCTGTCACAGGAGGAGACGGCGGCTATAGAAACATGTCTCTGAATCCCTGGGGCAGGGACACATTCGGCCCTCCACTTCACCTGCCTCCTCTAGATTATTTTCTGTGAAGAAGAAGGATGGAGGACTGCGCCCGTGTATTGACTATCGAGGTATCAATCAGATCCCTATGAAGTTCAGCTACCCGCTGCCTCTTATAGCCAATGCGATAGAGTCAATGCACGGGCCGCGCTTCTTCACAAAATTGGATCTCAAGAGTGCTTATAACCTGGTGCGTATCCAGGAGGGGGACGAGTGGAAGACAGCATTTAGTACCACCTCAGGGCACTATGAGTACCTCGTCATGCCGTACGGGTTGATGAATGCTCCACCAGTCTTCCAGGCCTTTGTTGATGAGATTTTCCGGGACCTGCACAGGCAGGCTGTAGTGGTGTATATCGATGACATTCTGATATACTCCGCCGCTACATGCGCCGAGCATGTGTCCCTGGTGCGCAGGGTGCTTGGTTGACTGTTGGAGCATGACCTGTACGTCAAGGCTGAGAAATTCCTGTTCTTTCAACAGTCCGTCTCCTTCCTAGGGTACCGCATTTCCACGTCAAGGTTGGAGATGGAGAGTGACAGCATTTCAGCCGTTCGTAATTGGCCGACTCCCACCACGGTAAAGGAAGTGCAGCGGTTCCTAGGGTTTGCCAACTACTACCGGAGGTTTATCCGGGGCTTTGTTCAGGTAGCGGCTCACATTACCTCACTGCTGAAGGGGGGCCCAGTGAGACTGCGTTGGTCAGCTGAGGCGGACAGGTCTTTTAGTCATCTGATGGATCTGTTTACCTCGGCCCCTGTGCTGGCCCATCCGGATCCCTCTCTGGCATTCATAGTGGAGGTGGACGCATCTGAGGCTGGGATAGGAGCCGTGCTGTCTCAGCGCTCAGGTACGCCACCGAAGCTCCACCCCTGTGCCTTATTTTCGAAGAAGCTCAGCCCGAGCGAAACTATGATGTGGGGGACCGGGAGCTGTTGGCTGTCGTAAAGGCTCTAAAGGCGTGGAGACATTGGCTTGAGGGGGCTAAACACCCTTTTCTCATCTGGACTGACCACCGCAATCTGGAGTACATCCGGGAGGCGAGGAGACTGAACCCTCGCCAGGCAAGGTGGGCCATGTTCTTAACCGTTTTGTTTTCACCCTGTCCTAGAATACGAAGGCAGACGCACTGTCCCAGATGTATGACACAGAGGAGCGGTCCATGGATCACACTCCCATACTCCCGGCCTCTTGCCTGGTGGCACCGGTAGTGTGGGAGCTGGACGCGGACATCGAGCGGGCGTTAGGTACAGAGCCCACTCCCCCTCAGTGTCCAGCTGGGCGTATATACGTTCCGTCTGCTGTCCGCGACCGTCTGATCTATTGGGCCCACACGTCACCCTCCTCTGGTCATCCTGGCATCGGTCGGACGGTGCGCTGTCTTAGTGGGAAGTACTGGTGGTCCACCTTGGCTAAGGACGTGAGGGTTTATGTTTCCTCCTGCTCGGTGTGTGCCCAGTGCAAGGCTCCTAGACACCTGCCCAGGGGGAAGTTACAACCCCTACCTGTTCCACAACAGCCGTGGTCACACCTGTAGGTGGACTTCCTGACTGATCTTCCTCCCTCACAGGGCAACACCATGATCCTGGTCACTGTGGATAAGTTTTCTAAGTCCTGCCGTCTCCTCCCTTTGCCCGGTCTCCCTACGGCCCTACAAACTGAGGAGGCTCTGTTCACACACGTCTTCCGGCACTACGGGGTGCCTGAGGACATAGTCTCTGATAGGGGTCCCCAGTTCACGTCCAGAGTTTGGAGGGCATTCATGGAACGTCTGGGGGTCTCAGTTAGCTTCACCTCAGGTTTTCACCCCGAGAGTAACAGGCAGGTGGAGAGAGTAAACAAGGATGTTGGTAGGTTTCTGCGGTCAAATTGCCAGGACTGGCCGGGGGGAGTGGGCGACGTTCATCCCCTGGGCAGAGATGGCCTAAAACTCACTCCGCTACCCCTCTAGTAACCTTTCTCCCTTCCAGTGCGTACTGGGATATCAGCCGGTTCTGGCACCTTGGCATCAGAGCCAGATCAAGGCTCCTGCGGTGGACGAATGGTTTAAGCGCTCGGAGGAGACCTGGGACGCTGCCCATGTGCACCTGCAATGGGCCGTGAGGCGGCAGAAGCCGCTGCTGGAGCCGCGCGTCAAGGGGCGGTACTGCTATGACTTCCGCTGAAGTCGGTCCCCTCTCCTTGTTCGGTCGGCGTTCGGCGGTCGACGTCACCGGTCTACTAGCCATTGCCGATCCATTTCTCATTTTCCATTTGTTTTGTCTTTGTCTTACACACCTGGTTTCAATTCCCCAATTCCTTGTTCATTATTTAACCCTCTGTTCCCCCATGGTTTTTGTGAGTAATTGTTTGTATGTTGATACGGTCCGTTATTTGTGGGCTTGTTTATCTTCTTAGGGAGCGGTGGGGCGCTAGCGAGGCAAGGCGCCAAATTCAAAATCCAAAAGTTGAATTATTAAACATGCACCAATATACAAGTGTTTCATAGTCATCAAAAGCTCTGCTGCTTGGCAATATCACAGCATTGTCAGATTTCAAAAAGGCTTTACGGCGAAAGCACCACATTTGAATGTTTGAGGGTAGCACCTAACATATTTTTACATTACCATGAATTCATAAGCCATCACGGTTCACACATAACACATTTCACAGCGAAAACAAATCAATTACCTTTTGAAGAACTTCTGCTGAGGGCTTCCCAAGTGTCCAACGAAGACAATCCATGGTTCTTTTGTTAGAAAAAGTAATGTATTATATCCATAAATCTCAGTTTGGTTGGCGCATTATAATGAGAAATAACAGCGTCCACTCCTCCATTGAAACGTGAAGAGAACTCTTTCAACTTATACCTATAAACTTGTCCAAGAACAATCAAACATCATTGTAAATGTATCCTTAGGAACACTTTTATTTATAAATAGTATAATATTTCAACCGGAATATAAACTGGGCGATAAGAAAGGAAAAAACCAAAGAACGCGCCAGCCGGGAGCGCGCATTCACTTGTATTGAGACCTGCGTGGACACTTCCTTATTCCTTTTCTTCTCTGCTCTAAAAGCATCTAAAATGAATCCGAACACTTTCTCGAGACTGTTGACATCCAGAGGAAGCAATAGGTACTGCATTCATATGCCCTTATAAGGGCATTTTCATAAGGGAGGGGCTCTAAATGAGGCAATGTGTCAAAACCACTTCTTCCAGGACAGAAATTCCTCAGGGTTCTGCCTGCCATATCCGTTCTGTTTTACTCACAGACAGAATGTTAACACTTTTAGAAAATTCAGAGTGTTTCCCATCCAATGGTACTAAATATGTGCAATATCCTATTTTCTGGGCCTGAATGGGATGCATTTTACTTTGGGCACGCCAGGGTCTCCAAAATGGTCACCTCGTGCGCTGCTCCCAAAGAAGTTACATTGAGTTGTATTTTGTGAAATATAATTGAGTAAATACGTTTGTTACTCATATCTGCTGTCCTGCGCCTGACTCCGCTACACCAGCTACACACAGGATCTATCACAGAGAAGACTAGGTTAATGTTATCTCCTCTGAGAAGAACAGGCTCGTAATTTAAAATTTTTATTCGTATTTACAGATGGCACATGAAAGTTCATATGTTCCGGCAGGCATTTCTTCCAAAAAAACAAATTTTGAAAAAAGAAAACTATGTTTTTTTCATCTGTATTGTTGTTTATCACCCAATAAATAAATATATTAGTATATATTCATGTGTCTTTCTCCTAGTGCTGATTTTACAGGATTTAGTTCCACCCAGTTTCTCTGTAATCTGTAAGTGAGTGCGTGTGTGTTTACCCCTGTGGTAATGTCTGTTCTGATGGTATCAGTAGATCAGCAGATGTCTCTGAGGTAGAACCCATTGGAGCCAAAGGGTAGGAAAGAAGGGAGGGAAGGAGAGGAGAGGAGAGGAGAGGAGAGGAGAGGAGAGGAGAGGAGAGGAGAGGAGAGGAGAGGAGAGGAGAGGGAGAGGAGAGTGAAAACACACAGATAGACACAGAGTCCTGCAGCCTTACTGTTCAGGGTATAGGGATCTTATTCATTATTGATCCATTACTGTCATCTTTCATCTCAACGCTTTATCAATAGCATGTGGTGAATGTGTCCCTGCTCTAGTTCAGTCTCTCTGTTCCACTTTACTTCTCTCCCCTCCAGCTTCAGTCCTTCCTTCCTTCCTTCCTTCCTTCCTTCCTTCCTTCCTTCCTTCCTTCCTTCCTTCCTTCCTTCCTTGCTTCCTCTCTCCTCTACTTGTTTTAACTACAAATTGTTTCTGTTCTGTCTACATGGGTTTTACTCTGCGTGTGGTCTGTAGTCCTCTAACTCCCAGAGGCCTTTGGGTCATTGGCAGGACAGTGGTGCTGGTTGACAGAGAGGCCTGTGTTTATGTGCCAGGTGGGTTGGTGGCAGAGTGAAGCTCTGATGTATCCCATATTCACTATATAGTGAATCACTGTTCCTATGGACCCTAATGGAAGTGTAGTCTGTCTGACACATCTGTTCTCTAGACATGAGGAACCAATCTCATCTGGGGAATACACTAGAATATCTCTCTCTAGCTGGCCAGTGATGTGATACACACAGACCAGAGTTGTGTAATACATCACAATGGCTGTTTGTTCCTAGCACCACTACTAATTGTTGTCACACAGCTCAGCCTGAAACAGCCAAGGACAAACTGCTTGTATCTGTGGGTTCAGCACAACAGGACAACACTGCTTATCAGATTACAGATTACTATGTAATTCTGCTACCGCTTTCTCCTCTCTCGCACGGAAACAGGGGACACCTAGTCAGCTGTACAACTAAATGCCTTCAACTGAAATGTGTCTTCCACATTTAACCCAACCCTCTGATTTAGAGAGGTGGGGAGGGGGTCTGCCTTAATCAACACCAACGTCTTCAGTGCCCGGGGAACAGTGGGTTAACTGCCTTGTTCAGTGACAGAACAATAGATCCAGAAACATTTTGATTACTGGCCCAACGCTCTAACCACCAGGCTACCTGCCGCCCCATGTCATGTGTTACTGTCCAGCTCTATAAACTCAGCTAATCCATATGTTTTAAACTCAGCAAAAAAAGAAATATCCTCTCACTGTCAACTGCGTCTATTTTCAGCAAACTTAAAATGTGTAAATATTTGTATGAAACATAACAAGATTCAACAATTTAGACATAAACTGAACAAGTTCCATGGACATGTGACTAACAGAAATTGAATAATGTGTCCCTGGGGGGTCAAAATCAAAAGAAACAGTCGTTATCTGCTGTGGCCACCAGCTGCATTAAGTACCGCAGTGCATCTCCTCCTCGTGGACTGCACCAGATTTGCCAGTTCTTGCTGTGAGATGTTACCCCACTCTTCCACCAAGGCAAATGTTCCCGGACATTTCTGGGGGGAATGGCCCTAGCCCTCACCCTCCGATCAAACAGGTCCCAGACGTGCTCAATGGGATTGAGATCCGGGCTCTTCGCTGGTAATGGCAGAACACTGACATTCCTGTCTTGTAGAAAATCACGCACAGAACAAGCAGTATGGCTGGTGGCATTGTCATGCTGGAGGGTCATGTCAGGATGAGCCTGCAGGAAGGGTACCACATGAGGGAGGAAGATGTCTTCCCTGTAACGCACAGCGTTGAGATTGCCTGCAATGACAACAAGCTCAGTCCGATGATGCTGTGACACATCACCCCAGACCATAACAAACCCTCCACCTCCAAATCGATCCCGCTCCAGAGTACTGGCCTCGGTGTTATGCCCAAACTGCCTCTGGAAGTAACCTCAGCACAATAACTGTTCGTCGGGAGCTTCAAGAAATTAATTTCCATGGCCGAGCAGCCGCACAAATGCCTAAGATCACCATGTGCAATGCCAAGCATCGGCTCGGGTGGTGTAAAGCTCGACGCCATGGACTCTGGAGCAGTGGAAACGCGTTCTCTGGAGTGATGAATCACGCTTCACCATCTGGCAGTTCGACCAACTAATCTGTTTTGGCGGATGCCAGGAGAACACTATCTGCTTGAATGCATAGTATCAACTGTAAAGTTTGGTGGAGGAGGAATAATGGTATTGGGCTGTTTTTCATGTTTTGGCCTAGGTCCCTTAGTTCCAGTGAAGGGAAGTCTTAACTCTACAGAAAACATGCCATTCTAGACAATTCTGGGTTTCCAACTTTGCGGCAACAGTTTGGGGAAGGCCCTTTCCTGTTTCAGCATGACAACAAAAAGGAAGTGAGGAGAAAATGTTAGACATACGCAGAGACAGACACATCACTCATACACACCCAGTGTTACAGTACCCCTTAGTTCCAGTGAAGGGAACACATTCTCATTTACAGCAACGACCTGTGGAATAGTTACAGGGGATGAATGAGCCAATTGTAAACTGGTGATGATTAGGTGACCATGAGGGACAGCTTGGGAATTTAGCCAGGACACCAGGGTTAACACCCCTACTCTTACGATAAGTGCCATGGGATCTTTAATGACCTCAGAGAGTCAGGACACCCGTTTAACATCCCATCCAAAAGACCACACCCTACACAGGGCAATGTCCCCAATCACTGCCCTGGGGCACTGAGATATTTTTTTTTAGACCTGAGGAAAGAGTGCTTCCTACTAGCCCTCCAACACCACTTCCTGCAGCATCTGGTCTCCCATCCAGGGACTGACCAGGACCAACCCTGCTTAGCTTCAGAAGCAAGCCAGCAGTCAGATGCAGGGTGGTATGCTGCTGACACATCTAAAATAACATGATGCTGACACATCTAAAATAACATGATGCTGGCACATCTAAAATAACATGATGCTGCCACATCTAAAATAACATGATGCTGCCACATCTAAAATAACATGATGCTGCCACGTCTAAAATAACATGATGCTGGCACGTCTAAAATAACATGATGCTGGCACATCTAAAATAACATGATGCTGCCACATCTAAAATAACATGATGCTGGCACATCTAAAATAACATGATGCTGCCACATCTAAAATAACATGATGCTGCCACATCTAAAATAACATGATGCTGACACGTCTAAAATAACATGATGCTGCCACGTCTAAAATAACATGATGCTGCCACATCTAAAATAACATGATGCTGCCACATCTAAAATAACATGATGCTGCCACATCTAAAATAACATGATGCTGCCACGTCTAAAATAACATGATGCTGCCACATAGAGCACAACAAGATGCTGACACGTATGAAGAGGAAATGATTTAGATGAATGAACTGTGTGATCTTGTTTGTCTAGGGAAGAGCAGCAGTCAACTTCCACAAGGCCTGTGACCTGTGAGGGAAAGGCCTGTGACCACAGCGTCTTGTCGCGTGAGCCGCGTTCTCGCTAAGCATAAACAGTCGTTCAGAGACGGGGAGATGATCAAGGAAGCATTTATTGAGGCCGCAGACTCGATGTTTGTGGATTTTAAGAATAAGACTGAAATTATGGCTGCCATCAATGACATTCAGTTGTCCATAAATACGGTGACAAGAAGATGTGAGGGAACAGCGGAGAACCTCGAGGATCGACTGAAGGAGGTTATTGACTGCGAGTTTTATTCCCTCCAGTTTGACGAGTCCACAGTTATGGTAGATGTGGCACAGTTATGCATTTTCATCAGAACGGTATTCGACAACATGAGTACAAAGGAGGAACTACTCCCCATTTTGCCACCGAAAGGACCTACAAGGGGCGAAGATATTTTTCAAGCTTTTCTGGAGTTTGATAAATTCCAATTGTCCTTTTGTAAGTTTGTCTCCATTACTACCGATGGAGCACCTGCTATGGTAGGCCGCATTAGTGGGTTCGTTGCATTGTGCAAACGAGATGACTCTTTCCCGGACTTTCTTAGTTGTCACTGAGTAATTAAATCAGCAAGCTTTGTGCCCGGGAAGATGTTAAACATGAAAGAGGTGATGGATGTTGCGATGAAGATTGTGTGTTCTATCCGAGCAAGAAGCCTTGAACTTCGCGCTCACTTAGAAGAGGCTGAAGCGGAGCACACAGACCTGCTGCACGGATGGACATTTTTAGGGAGATTTAAATCAAATAAAATCAAATAAAATTGTATTGGTCACATACACATGGTCAGCAGATGTTAATGCGAGTGTAGCGAAATGCTTGTGCTTCTAGTTCCGACCATGCAGTAGTATCTAACAAGTAATCTAACAATTTCACAACAACTACCTTATACACACAAGAGTAAAGGAATGAATACGAGTATGTACATATAAATATATGGATGAGCGATGGTTGACCGATGCAGCAATGGTAGGCAAGATATATACACACATATATATATATATGAGATGAGTAATGTAGGATATGTAACATTATATAAATGGCATTGTTAAAGTGGCTAGTGATACATTATTTCATCCAATTATAATTATTAAAGTGGCTAGAGATTTGGGTCGATGGCCGAACGCCATAGGCAAGATTCAGTAGATGGTTTAGAGTACAGTGTATACATTTAATGAGTTGTTGCCTGAAATCAAGAAGTTTCTCAAGGTCTTCAAACATGCAGAATATGCACAGCTAGAGGACACACAGTGGCTCCTGGATTCAGCTTGCCTCACTGACCTAACTTACACACTTAATGAATTGAATGTAGAGCTGCAAGGAAAAGGCAAGCATGTAATCGACATGATCAGCTCTGTGAACACTGTGCACTTCTTTTCAACACATGCATTCAGAACTTGAACTTCAGGGCAAGAATACAGCACAGCTTGACAGTGCACGTTACGTGGAGCAAGTGCAGGGCATCTTATTGGAGTTGGACAGTCGTTTCACTGGCTTTGCATCACCTGAGCCTATTGCCACCTAAAGTCTTGTGCTTTCCGTTTGGCAAAAGACATAAATGTGGAAGCCATTGCCTCCAAAAATGGGATCACTTTTTTTCAAGTTGGACACAGCTATAGCAGAAACCCGGAATTGTCACCCGTCAGAATGACATTCAGCTGAAATCCAGGGCAGCCACTGATGTGAAGGAAAAGTTCAGAGGAGAGCTACTGCTAGAGGAGAAGTATCCAGACATAAGAAGACGTGCTTTCAACTTATCAGCCCTTTTCGGATCAACCTACCTCTGTGAGTCTGCATGTTCTCACATGAAGATAATAAAGTCCAAGTACCGATGACTATGACTGATGACCACCTTGTGGCCTGCATGAGAACTGCTCCAGCCCTGACTATGAAAAACGACTTGCCTCCACCCAATGCCAAAAGTCACACTAAGGCAGGACATTTTTTATGAGTTGCATTTATTTGTGGGGAAACATGTTATTGGTCCACGTTATATTTGGGTATCAAATAGGTGTCATAGCAGCAGGTCCATACTCAGTGGTGGGTTGCATTTCAAACATTTTGCTGGTTTGGTTTAGATTTAGAGACATGATAGATCTCATCAGGAAGAAGGTTGCTCTATAACTTGAAGATCGTATCTATCCAGGCTGGCAGGCGTTACCAGCCGCTCACCGTTTCATGGATCTCTTTCTCCTCCCAGACTGGAACGACGTGTGCCGTGAGTCGGGAAGCAATGTCACGATCCATTGAAGGGACAGACCAAGGCGCAGCGAGGCATCCAGTATACATCTTTTATTTAGTAACGTAACTGGGCAAAACAACAAAAACAAACAAAGATCATAACATAAACATAGACTTACAACACAAAGAAGCTATGCATAAACAATAACCCACACAACCTAATAGAAAACCCCAAACATATATATGGTTCCCAATTAGAGACGACACCCAGCTGCCTCTAATTGGGAACCATTACCCCAACA
Source organism: Brachymystax lenok tsinlingensis (assembly GCA_030435695.1). Taxonomy (NCBI): domain Eukaryota; kingdom Metazoa; phylum Chordata; class Actinopteri; order Salmoniformes; family Salmonidae; genus Brachymystax; species Brachymystax lenok. Next base: position 38,342,868 of record CM059796.1, read on the forward strand.
TAGAAATACATCACCTAGAACCTAAAAAAACCCTACACCAAAAACAAAACTAAACACACCAGCCTGTCTTCTCAGGCCTGGACGTGACAAGCAAGTTCCAGGGAGTGAGTGTTTTAATAAAATAAACGGACCGGAACATAGTACAAAACACAGACATGAAACTGAAGCAGAAACAATAACGCCTGGGGGGGGAAGGAACCAAAGGGAGAGACAGATATATGGAAGGTAATCAGGGAGGTGATGGAGGCCAGGTGAGTCTGATGATGAGCAGGTGCGCGTAACATTACTACCAGCCTGTCTCTGGTCCCTCATCCTTGCACACACACGCACGCCACACACACACACACACACACACACACACACACACACACACTGGTCCTCATTAGGCACACACACACAAATACGGTTGGTTAACACAGTTTGGGCTAATTACGATGTAAAGATCTGTGAGACCTGGAGAGAGGAGCCAGACTAATACCATTCATAAGGAACATAAATATCACTGTGTGTGTGTGTGTGTGTGTGGAGGGGGATACATGGGAGAGAGGAGGAGGAGAGAGTGAAAGAGGCATTTGGGGGGGCATTTGAGGTGGAGAGAGCAGATAAGAGAGAGAATGAGAGAGATAAAGAGGCATTTGGGAGAAAGAGAGAGAGAGACAGAGAGATAGGCATTTGGGAGAGAGTCAGGAGTGAAGAGTGGAATAGAGAGATTTGAATGAGAGAGAGAAAAATACATTTGGGGGAGAGAGAGCAGAGAGAGAGAGAGAAGGAGAGAGTTAAAGAGGGGCATTTGTGAGAAAGAGAGAGAGAGAGAGAGAGAGACAGAGAAGGAAGAGTGGAATAGAGAGATTTGAATGAGCGATCAGTAGTACAACAGTCCCCACCAACATCGTCTCTCCCTGAGGAAGGAGAGTTAGCCTGAGGCGAGAGAGAGGAAGCCTGGAGGAGGTAGCGTTGACTTAGCCTGAGGGTTGAATGAAGGAAGGAGTACTACTTAATTTACTCTCTCTCTCTCTCTCTTCTGTACAGTGCAAAGAATTTGTGGTACTTAACAGAAGTTCATTTTCAGGAAAAGAAACAGGTTGTTTTATAGGAAGAAATGAATTATCTGCTTAGCTGAGAAGGGAGGGAGTGACGGAGGGAGTGACGGAGGGAGTGACGGAGGGAGAGACAGAGGGAGGGAGCGAGGGTGAAATTTACAACACATTGGGAGAAATATACAGAGGGGAAAGACAGAAAGGAAGGGATGGAGGATGATAAAGGGAAACAAAACTGTGATCTGTCCATAAATGGGACTTCTTTCTTCTGTACATCTCCGTCCGTCCGTCCATCCCCTCTCTCTCTCTCTCTCTCTCTCTCTCTCTCTCTCTCTCTCTCTCTCTCTCTCCCAAGTACTGTCATATTATATTTTCCTTTACCTCATTCTCCCTCTACTCTCAGCTCGTTGTTCAGTCTTCTCCCCCTCTTGCTTTCTCAGGCATTCAAATTTAACCTGTTTTAACTTATAACTACATACACTGTTATAACACTTCTACATCTCCCCCACTACCTACTACACTGTCTGTTATAACACTTCTAAATCTCCTCCACTACCTACTACACTGTCTGTTATAACACATCTACATCTCCTCCACTACCTAATACACTGTCTGTTATAACACTTCTACATCTCCTCCACTACCTACTACACTGTCTGTTATAACACTTCTACATCTCCTCCACTATTTACTACACTGTCTGTTATAACACTTCTACATATCCCCCACTACCTACTACACTGTCTGTTATAACACTTCTACATCTCCTCCACTACCTACTACACTGTCTGTTATAACACATCTACATCTCCTACACTACCTAATACACTGTCTGTTATAACACTTCTACATCTCCTCCACTACCTAATACACTGTCTGTTATAACACTTCTACATCTCCTCCACTACCTAATACACTGTCTGTTATAACACTTCTACATCTCCCCACTACCTCACTGTCTGTTATAACACTTCTACATCTCCCTCCACCACCTACTACACTGTCTGTTATAACACTTCTACATCTCCTCCACTACCTACTACACTGTCTGTTATAACACATCTACATCTCCCTCCACTACCTACTACACTGTCTGTTATAACACTTCTACATCTCCTCCACTACCTACTACACTGTCTGTTATAACACTTCTACATCTCCTCCACTACCTACTACACTGTCTGTTATAACACTTCTACATCTCCTCCACTACCTACTACACTGTCTGTTATAACACTTCTACATCTCCTCCACTACCTACTACACTGTCTGTTATAACACTTCTACATCTCCTCCACTACCTACTACACTGTCTGTTATAACACTTCTACATCTCCTCCACTACCTACTACACTGTCTGTTATAACACATCTACATCTCCTCCACTACCTACTACACTGTCTGTTATAACACTTCTACATCTCCTCCACTACCTACTACACTGTCTGTTATAACACTTCTACATCTCCTCCACTACCTACTACACTGTCTGTTATAACACATCTACATCTCCTCCACTACCTACTACACTGTCTGTTATAACACTTCTACATCTCCTCCACTACCTACTACACTGTCTGTTATAACACATCTACATCTCCTCCACTACCTACTACACTGTCTGTTATAACACTTCTACATCTCCTCCACTACCTACTACACTGTCTGTTATAACACTTCTACATCTCCTCCACTACCTACTACACTGTCTGTTATAACACATCTACATCTCCTCCACTACCTACTACACTGTCTGTTATAACACTTCTACATCTCCTCCACTACCTACTACACTGTCTGTTATAACACTTCTACATCTCCTCCACTACCTAACTACACTGTCTGTTATAACACTTCTACATCTCCTCCACTACCTACTACACTGTCTGTTATAACACATCTACATCTCCTCCACTACCTAATACACTGTCTGTTATAACACTTCTACATCTCCTCCACTACCTACTACACTGTCTGTTATAACACTTCTACATCTCCTCCACTACCTACTACACTGTCTGTTATAACACTTCTACATCTCCTCCACTACCTACTACACTGTCTGTTATAACACTTCTACATCTCCTCCACTACCTACTACACTGTCTGTTATAACACTTCTACATCTCCTCCACTACCTAATACACTGTCTGTTATAACACTTCTACATCTCCTCCACTACCTACTACACTGTCTGTTATAACACTTCTACATCTCCTCCACTACCTACTACACTGTCTGTTATAACACATCTACATCTCCTCCACTACCTACTACACTGTCTGTTATAACACTTCTACATCTCCTCCACTACCTACTACACTGTCTGTTATAACACATCTACATCTCCTCCACTACCTACTACACTGTCTGTTATAACACTTCTACATCTCCTCCACTACCTAATACACTGTCTGTTATAACACTTCTACATCTCCTCCACTACCTAATACACTGTCTGTTATAACACTTCTACATCTCCTCCACTACCTAATACACTGTCTGTTATAACACTTCTACATCTCCTCCACTACCTACTACACTGTCTGTTATAACACTTCTACATCTCCTCCACTACCTACTACACTGTCTGTTATAACACTTCTACATCTCCTCCACTACCTACTACACTGTCTGTTATAACACTTCTACATCTCCTCCACTACCTACTACACTGTCTGTTATAACACTTCTACATCTCCTCCACTACCTACTACACTGTCTGTTATAACACTTCTACATCTCCTCCACTACCTACTACACTGTCTGTTATAACACTTCTACATCTCCTCCACTACCTACTACACTGTCTGTTATAACACTTCTACATCTCCTCCACTACCTAATACACTGTCTGTTATAACACTTCTACATCTCCTCCACTACCTAATACACTGTCTGTTATAACACTTCTACATCTCCTCCACTACCTACTACACTGTCTGTTATAACACTTCTACATCTCCTCCACTACCTACTACACTGTCTGTTATAACACTTCTACATCTCCTCCACTACCTAATACACTGTCTGTTATAACACTTCTACATCTCTCTCCACTACCTACTACACTGTCTGTTATAACACTTCTACATCTCCTCCACTACCTACTACACTGTCTGTTATAACACTTCTACATCTCCTCCACTATTTACTACACTGTCTGTTATAACACATCTACATCTCCTCCACTACCTACTACACTGTCTGTTATAACACATCTACATCTCCTCCACTACCTACTACACTGTCTGTTATAACACTTCTACATCTCCTCCACTACCTACTACACTGTCTGTTATAACACTTCTACATCTCCTCCACTACCTACTACACTGTCTGTTATAACACTTCTACATCTCCCCCACTACCTAATACACTGTCTGTTATAACACTTCTACATCTCCTCCACCACCTACTACACTGTCTGTTATAACACTTCTACATCTCCTCCACTACCTAATACACTGTCTGTTATAACACATCTACATCTCCCCCACTACCTAATACACTGTCTGTTATAACACTTCTACATCTCCTCCACCACCTACTACACTGTCTGTTATAACACTTCTACATCTCCTCCACTACCTACTACACTGTCTGTTATAACACTTCTACATCTCCTCCACTACCTACTACACTGTCTGTTATAACACTTCTACATCTCCTCCACTATTTACTACACTGTCTGTTATAACACTTCTACATCTCCTCCACTATTTACTACACTGTCTGTTATAACACATCTACATCTCCTCCACTACCTACTACACTGTCTGTTATAACACATCTACATCTCCTCCACTACCTACTACACTGTCTGTTATAACACTTCTACATCTCCTCCACTACCTACTACACTGTCTGTTATAACACTTCTACATCTCCTCCACTACCTACTACACTGTATGTTATAACACTTCTACATCTCCTCCTCTACCTACTACACTGTCTGTTATAACACTTCTACATCTCCTCCACTACCTAATACACTGTCTGTTATAACACTTCTACATCTCCTCCACTACCTAATACACTGTCTGTTATAATACATCTACATCTCCTCCACTACCTAATACACTGTCTGTTATAACACTTCTACATCTCCTCCACTACCTAATACACTGTCTGTTATAACACTTCTACATCTCCTCCACTACCTAATACACTGTCTGTTATAACACATCTACATCTCCTCCACTACCTACTACACTGTCTGTTATAACACTTCTACATCTCCTCCACTACCTACTACACTGTCTGTTATAACACTTCTACATCTCCTCCACTACCTACTACACTGTCTGTTATAACACTTCTACATCTCCTCCACTACCTACTACACTGTCTGTTATAACACTTCTACATATCTCCACTACCTACTACACTGTCTGTTATAACACTTCTACATCTCCACTCCTACTACACTGTCTGTTATAACACTTCTACATCTCCTCCACTACCTACTACACTGTCTGTTATAACACTTCATACATCTCCTCCTACCTATTTACTACACTGTCTGTTATAACACATCTACATCTCCTCCACTACCTACTACACTGTCTGTTATAACACATCTACATCTCCTCCACTACCTACTACACTGTCTGTTATAACACTTCTACATCTCCTCCACTACCTACTACACTGTCTGTTATAACACTTCTACATCTCCTCCACTACCTACTACACTGTCTGTTATAACACTTCTACATCTCCTCCACTACCTACTACACTGTCTGTTATAACACTTCTACATCTCCTCCACTACCTACTACACTGTCTGTTATAACACTTCTACATCTCCTCCACTACCTAATACACTGTCTGTTATAACACTTCTACATCTCCTCCACTACCTACTACACTGTCTGTTATAACACTTCTACATCTCCTCCACTACCTACTACACTGTCTGTTATAACACTTCTACATCTCCTCCACTACCTACTACACTGTCTGTTATAACACTTCTACATCTCCTCCACTACCTACTACACTGTCTGTTATAACACTTCTACATCTCCTCCACTACCTAATACACTGTCTGTTATAACACATCTACATCTCCTCCACTACCTAATACACTGTCTGTTATAACACTTCTACATCTCCTCCACTACCTACTACACTGTCTGTTATAACACTTCTACATCTCCTCCACTACCTACTACACTGTCTGTTATAACACTTCTACATCTCCTCCACTACCTACTACACTGTCTGTTATAACACTTCTACATCTCCTCCACAACCTATACTGTCTGATATAACACTTCTACATCTCCTCCACTACCATAATACACTGTCTGTTATAACACTTCTACATCTCCTCCACTACCTAATACACTGTCTGTTATAACACTTCTACATCTCCTCCACTACCTAATACACTGTCTGTTATAACACATACCTAATACACTGTCTGTTGTACATCTCCTCCACTACCTACTACACTGTCTGTTATAACACTTCTACATCTCCTCCACTACCTACTACACTGTCTGTTATAACACATCTACATCTCCTCCACTACCTACTACACTGTCTGTTATAACACTTCTACATCTCCTCCACTACCCACTGTTACTAACACTGTCTGTTATAACACTTCTACATCTCCTCCACTACCTAATACACTGTCTGTTATAACACTTCTACATCTCCTCCACTACATAATACACTGTCTGTTATAACACATCTACATCTCCTCCACTACCTAATACACTGTCTGTTATAACACTTCTACATCTGCTCCACTACCTACTACACTGTCTGTTATAACACTTCTACATCTCCTCCACTACCTACTACACTGTCTGTTATAACACTTCTACATCTCCTCCACTACCTACTACACTGTCTGTTATAACACTTCTACATCTCCTCCACTACCTACTACACTGTCTGTTATAACACTTCTACATCTCCTCCCACTACCTAATACACTGTCTGTTATAATACATCTACATCTCCTCCACTACCTAATACACTGTCTGTTATAACACTTCTACATCTCCTCCACTACCTAATACACTGTCTGTTATAACACTTCTACATCTCCTCCACTACCTACTACACTGTCTGTTATAACACACTTCTACATCTCCCCCACTACCTACTACACTGTCTGTTATAACACATCTACATCTCCTCCACTACACTATCTGTTATAACACTTCTACATCTCCTCCACTACCTACTACACTGTCTGTTATAACACATCTCCTCCACTATTTACTACACTGTCTGTTATAACACTTCTACATCTCCTCCACTACCTACACTGTCTGTTATAACACATCTACATCTCCTCCACTACCTACTACACTGTCTGTTTATAACACATCTACATCTCCTCCACTACCTACTACACTGTCTGTTATAACACTTCTACATCTCTCCCTCACTACCTACACTGTCTGTTATAACACTTCTACATCTCCTCCACTACGTACTACACTGTCTGTTATAACACTTCTACATCTCCTCCACTACCTAATACACTGTCTGTTATAACACTTCTACATCTCCTCCACCACCTACTACACTGTCTGTTATAACACTTCTACATCTCCTCCACTACCTAATACACTGTCTGTTATAACACATCTACATCTCCCCCACTACCTAATACACTGTCTGTTATAACACTTCTACATCTCCTCCACCACCTACTACACTGTCTGTTATAACACTTCTACAACTCCTCCACTACCTACTACACTGTCTGTTATAAAACTTCTACATCTCCACCACTACCTACTACACTGTCTGTCATAACACTTCTACATCTCCTCCACTATTTACTACACTGTCTGTTATAACACTTCTACATCTCCTCCACTATTTACTACACTGTCTGTTATAACACATCTACATCTCCTCCACTACCTACTACACTGTCTGTTATAACACATCTACATCTCCTCCACTACCTACTACACTGTCTGTTATAACACTTCTACATCTCCTCCACTACCTACTACACTGTCTGTTATAACACTTCTACATCTCCTCCACTACCTACTACACTGTCTGTTATAACACTTCTACATCTCCTCCACTACCTACTACACTGTCTGTTATAACACTTCTACATCTCCTCCACTACCTAATACACTGTCTGTTATAACACTTCTACATCTCCTCCACTACCTAATACACTGTCTGTTATAATACATCTACATCTCCTCCACTACCTAATACACTGTCTGTTATAACACTTCTACATCTCCTCCACTACCTAATACACTGTCTGTTATAACACTTCTACATCTCCTCCACTACCTAATACACTGTCTGTTATAATACATCTACATCTCCTCCACTACCTAATACACTGTCTGTTATAACACTTCTACATCTCCCCCACTACCTAACACACTGTCTGTTATAACACTTCTACATCTCCTCCACCACCTACTACACTGTCTGTTATAACACTTCTACATCTCCTCCACTACCTACTACACTGTCTGTTATAACACATCTACATATCATCCACTACCTACTACACTGTCTGTTATAACACTTCTACATCTCCTCCACTACCTAATACACTGTCTGTTATAACACTTCTACATCTCCTCCACTACCTACTACACTGTCTGTCATAACACTTCTACATCTCCTCCACTATTTACTACACTGTCTGTTATAACACTTCTACATCTCCTCCACTATTTACTACACTGTCTGTTATAACTCATCTACATCTCCTCCACTACCTACTACACTGTCTGTTATAACACATCTACATCTCCTCCACTACCTACTACACTGTCTGTTATAACACTTCTACATCTCCTCCACTACCTACTACACTGTCTGTTATAACACTTCTACATCTCCTCCACTACCTACTACACTGTATGTTATAACACTTCTACATCTCCTCCACTACCTACTACACTGTCTGTTATAACACTTCTACATCTCCTCCACTACCTAATACACTGTCTGTTATAACACTTCTACATCTCCTCCACTACCTACTACACTGTCTGTTATAACACTTCTACATCTCCTCCACTACCTACTACACTGTCTGTTATAACACTTCTACATCTCCTCCACTACCTACTACACTGTCTGTTATAACACTTCTACATCTCCTCCACTACCTACTACACTGTCTGTTATAACACTACATCTCCCCTACCTACACTATCTGTTATAACACTACATCTCCTACTACCTACTACACTGTCTGTTATAACACTTCTACATCTCCTCCACTACCTACTACACTGTCTGTTATAACACTTCTACATCTCCTCCACTACCTACTACACTGTCTGTTATAACACATCTACATCTCCTCCACTACCTACTACACTGTCTGTTATAACACTTCTACATCTCCTCCACTACCTACTACACTGTCTGTTATAACACATCTACATCTCCTCCACTACCTACTACACTGTCTGTTATAACACTTCTACATCTCCTCCACTACCTAACTACACTGTCTGTTATAACACTTACATCTCCTCCACTACCTAATACACTGTCTGTTATAACACTTCTACATCTCCTCCACTACCTAATACACTGTCTGTTATAACACTTCTACATCTCCTCCACTACCTACTACACTGTCTGTTATAACACTTCTACATCTCCTCCACTACCTACTACACTGTCTGTTATAACACTTCTACATCTCCTCCACTACCTACTACACTGTCTGTTATAACACTTCTACATCTCCTCCACTACCTAATACACTGTCTGTTATAACACACCTACATCTCCTCCACTACTACACTGTCTGTTATAACACTTCTACATCTCCTCCACTACCTACTACACTGTCTGTTATAACACTCTACATCTCTCCACTACCTACTACACTGTCTGTTATAACACTTCTACATCTCCTCCACTACCTACTACACTGTCTGTTATAACACTTCTACATCTCCTCCACTACCTACTACACTGTCTGTTATAACACATCTACATCTCCTCCACTACCTACTACACTGTCTGTTATAACACATCTACATCTCCTCCACTACCTACTACACTGTCTGTTATAACACTTCTACATCTCCTCCACTACCTACTACACTGTCTGTTATAACACTTCTACATCTCCTCCACTACCTACTACACTGTCTGTTATAACACATCTACATCTCCCCCACTACCTAATACACTATCTGTTATAACACTTCTACATCTCCTCCACTACCTACTACACTGTCTGTTATAACACTTCTACATCTCCTCCACTATTTACTACACTGTCTGTTATAACACATCTACATCTCCTCCACTACCTACTACACTGTCTGTTATAACACATCTACATCTCCTCCACTACCTACTACACTGTCTGTTATAACACTTCTACATCTCCTCCACTACGTACTACACTGTCTGTTATAACACTTCTACATCTCCTCCACTACCAAATACACTGTCTGTTATAACACATCTACATCTCCTCCACTACCTACTACACTGTCTGTTATAACACATCTACATCTCCACCACTACCTACTACACTGTCTGTCATAACACTTCTACATCTCCTCCACTATTCACTACACTGTCTGTTATAACACTTCTACATCTCCTCCACCACCTACTACACTGTCTGTTATAACACTTCTACAACTCCTCCACTACCTACTACACTGTCTGTTATAAAACTTCTACATCTCCACCACTACCTACTACACTGTCTGTTATAACACTTCTACATCTCCTCCACTATTTACTACACTGTCTGTTATAACACTTCTACATCTCCTCCACTATTTACTACACTGTCTGTTATAACACATCTACATCTCCTCCACTACCTACTACACTGTCTGTTATAACACATCTACATCTCCTCCACTACCTACTACACTGTCTGTTATAACACTTCTACATCTCCTCCACTACCTACTACACTGTCTGTTATAACACTTCACATCTCCTCCACTACCTACTACACTGTATGTTATAACACTTCTACATCTCCTCCACTACCTAATACACTGTCTGTTATAACACTTCTACATCTCCTCCACTACCTACTACACTGTCTGTTATAACACTTCTACATCTCCTCCACTACCTACTACACTGTCTGTTATAACACATCTACATCTCCTCCACTACCTACTACACTGTCTGTTATAACACTTCTACATCTCCTCCACTACCTACTACACTGTCTGTTATAACACATCTACATCTCCTCCACTACCTAATACACTGTCTGTTATAACACTTCTACATCTCCTCCACTACCTAATACACTGTCTGTTATAACACTTCTACATCTCCTCCACTACCTACTACACTGTCTGTTATAACACTTCTACATCTCCTCCACTACCTACTACACTGTCTGTTATAACACTTCTACATCTCCTCTGCTACCTACTACACTGTCTGTTATAACACTTCTACATCTCCTCCACTACCTACTACACCGTCTGTTATAACACATCTACATCTCCCCCACTACCTAATACTCTATCTGTTATAACACTTCTACATCTCCTCCACTACCTACTACACTGTCTGTTATAACACTTCTACATCTCCTCCACTATTTACTACACTGTCTGTTATAACACTTCTACATCTCCTCCACTATTTACTACACTGTCTGTTATAACACATCTACATCTCCTCCACTACCTACTACACTGTCTGTTATAACACATCTACATCTCCTCCACTACCTACTACACTGTCTGTTATAACACTTCTACATCTCCTCCACTACGTACTACACTGTCTGTTATAACACTTCTACATCTCCTCCACTACCTAATACACTGTCTGTTATAACACTTCTACATCTCCTCAACTACATAATACACTGTCTGTTATAACACATCTACATCTCCTCCACTACCTAATACACTGTCTGTTATAACACTTCTACATCTCCTCCACTACCTACTACACTGTCTGTTATAACACATCTACATCTCCTCCACTACCTAATACACTGTCTGTTATAACACTTCTACATCTCCTCCACTACCTAATACACTGTCTGTTATAACACATCTACATCTCCCCCACTACCTAATACACTGTCTGTTATAACACTTCTACATCTCCTCCACCACCTACTACACTGTCTGTTATAACACTTCTACAACTCCTCCACTACCTACTACACTGTCTGTTATAAAACTTCTACATCTCCACCACTACCTACTACACTGTCTGTCATAACACACATCTCCTCCTACTACACTGTCTGTTATAACACTTCCATCTCCTCCACTACCTACTACACTGTCTGTTATAACACTTCTACATCTCCTCCACTACCTACTACACTGTCTGTTATAAACTTCTACATCTCCTCCACTACCTACTACACTGTCTGTTATAACACATCTCCTCCACTACCTACTACACTGTCTGTTATAACACTTCTACATCTCCTCCACTAACACTGTCTGTTATAACATCTACATCTCTCTCCACTACCTACTACACTGTCTGTTATAACACATCTACATCTCCTCCACTACCTACTACACTGTCTGTTATAACACTTCTACATCTCCTCCACTACCTACTACACTGTCTGTTATAACACTTCTACATCTCCTCCACTACCTACTACACTGTCTGTTATAACACTTCTACATCTCCTCCACTACCTAATACACTGTCTGTTATAACACTTCTACATCTCCACCACTACCTACTACACTGTCTGTTATAACACTTCTACATCTCCTCCACTATTTACTACACTGTCTGTTATAACACTTCTACATCTCCTCCACTACCTACTACACTGTCTGTTATAACACATCTACATCTCCTCCACTACCTACTACACTGTCTGTTATAACACTTCTACATCTCCTCCACTACCTACTACACTGTCTGTTATAACACTTCTACATCTCCTCCACTACCTACTACACTGTCTGTTATAACACTTCTACATCTCCTCCACTACCTACTACACTGTCTGTTATAACACTTCTACATCTCCTCCACTACCTACTACACTGTCTGTTATAACACTTCTACATCTCCTCCACTACCTACTACACTGTCTGTTATAACACATCTACATCTCCTCCACTACCTACTACACTGTCTGTTATAACACTTCTACATCTCCTCCACTACCTACTACACTGTCTGTTATAACACTTCTACATCTCCTCCACTACCTAACTACACTACACTGTCTGTTATAACACTTCTACATCTCCTCCACTACCTACTACACTGTCTGTTATAACACTTCTACATCTCCTCCACTACCTACTACACTGTCTGTTATAACACTTCTACATCTCCTCCACTACCTACTACACTGTCTGTTATAACACTTCTACATCTCCTCCACTACCTAATACACTGTCTGTTATAACACTCTACATCTCCTCCACTACCTACTACACTGTCTGTTATAACACTCTACATCTCCCCTCCACTACCTAATACACTGTCTGTTATAACACTTCTACATCTCCTCCACTACCTAATACACTGTCTGTTATAACACATCTACATCTCCTCCACTACCTAATACACTGTCTGTTATAACACTTCTACATCTCCTCCACTACCTACACTGTCTGTTATAGTCATCTCCTCCACTACCTACTACACTGTCTGTCTACCTACTACACTGTCTGTCATAACACTTCTACATCTCCTCCACTACACTGTCTGTTATACATACTACACTTCAATCTCTCCACTATTTACTACACTGTCTGTTATAACATCTACATCTCTCCACTACCTACTACACTGTCTGTTATAACACTTCTACATCTCCTCCACTACCTACTACACTGTCTGTTATAACACTTCTACATCTCCTCCACTACCTACTACACTGTCTGTTATAACACTTCTACATCTCCTCCACTACCTACTACACTGTCTGTTATAACACTTCTACATCTCCTCCACTACCTACTACACTGTCTGTTATAACACTTCTACATCTCCTCCACTACCTAATACACTGTCTGTTATAACACTTCTACATCTCCTCCACTACCTACTACACTGTCTGTTATAACACTTCTACATCTCCTCCACTACCTACTACACTGTCTGTTATAACACTTCTACATCTCCTCCACTACCTACTACACTGTCTGTTATAACACTTCTACATCTCCTCCACTACCTACTACACTGTCTGTTATAACACTTCTACATCTCCTCCACTACCTAATACACTGTCTGTTATAACACTTCTACATCTCCTCCACTACATAATACACTGTCTGTTATAACACATCTACATCTCCTCCACTACCTAATACACTGTCTGTTATAACACTTCACATCTCCTCCACTACCTACTACACTGTCTGTTATAACACTTCTACATCTCCTCCACTACCTACTACACTGTCTGTTATAACACTTCTACATCTCCTCCACTACCTACTACACTGTCTGTTATAACACTTCTACATCTCCTCCACTACCTACTACACTGTCTGTTATAACACTTCTACATCTCCTCCACTACCTAATACACTGTCTGTTATAACACTTCTACATCTCCTCCACTACCTAATACACTGTCTGTTATAACACTTCTACATCTCCTCCACTACCTAATACACTGTCTGTTATAACACATCTACATCTCCTCCACTACCTACTACACTGTCTGTTATAACACTTCTACATCTCCTCCACTACCTACTACACTGTCTGTTATAACACTTCTACATCTCCTCCACTACCTACTACACTGTCTGTTATAACACTTCTACATCTCCTCCACTACCTACTACACTGTCTGTTATAACACTTCTACATCTCCTCCACTACCTAATACACTGTCTGTTATAACACTTCTACATCTCCTCCACTACATAATACACTGTCTGTTATAACACATCTACATCTCCTCCACTACCTAATACACTGTCTGTTATAACACTTCTACATCTGCTCCACTACCTACTACACTGTCTGTTATAACACTTCTACATCTCCTCCACTACCTACTACACTGTCTGTTATAACACTTCTACATCTCCTCCACTACCTACTACACTGTCTGTTATAACACTTCTACATCTCCTCCACTACCTACTACACTGTCTGTTATAACACTTCTACATCTCCTCCACTACCTAATACACTGTCTGTTATAACACTTCTACATCTCCTCCACTACCTAATACACTGTCTGTTATAATACATCTACATCTCCTCCACTACCTAATACACTGTCTGTTATAACACTTCTACATCTCCTCCACTACCTAATACACTGTCTGTTATAACACTTCTACATTTCCCCCACTACCTACTACACCGTCTGTTATAACACATCTACATCTCCCCCACTACCTAATACACTATCTGTTATAACACTTCTACATCTCCTCCACTACCTACTACACTGTCTGTTATAACACTTCTACATCTCCTCCACTACCTACTACACTGTCTGTTATAACACTTCTACATCTCCTCCACTATTTACTACACTGTCTGTTATAACACATCTACATCTCCTCCACTACCTACTACACTGTCTGTTATAACACATCTACATCTCCTCCACTACCTACTACACTGTCTGTTATAACACTTCTACATCTCCTCCACTACCTACTACACTGTCTGTTATAACACTTCTACATCTCCTCCACTACCTACTACACTGTCTGTTATAACACTTCTACATCTCCTCCACTACCTAATACACTGTCTGTTATAACACTTCTACATCTCCTCCACTACCTACTACACTGTCTGTTATAACACTTCTACATCTCCTCCACTACCTAATACACTGTCTGTTATAACACATCTACATCTCCTCCACTACCTAATACACTGTCTGTTATAACACTTCTACATCTCCTCCACTACCTACTACACTGTCTGTTATAACACTTCTACATCTCCTCCACTACCTACTACACTGTCTGTTATAACACTTCTACATCTCCTCCACTACCTACTACACTGTCTGTTATAACACTTCTACATCTCCTCCACTACCTACTACACTGTCTGTTATAACACTTCTACATCTCCTCCACTACCTACTACACTGTCTGTTATAACACTTCTACATCTCCTCCACTACCTACTACACTGTCTGTTATAACACTTCTACATCTCCTCCACTACCTACTACACTGTCTGTTATAACACATCTACATCTCCTCCACTACCTACTACACTGTCTGTTATAACACATCTACATCTCCTCCACTACCTACTACACTGTCTGTTATAACACTTCTACATCTCCTCCACTACCTACTACACTGTCTGTTATAACACTTCTACATCTCCTCCACTACCTACTACACTGTCTGTTATAACACTTCTACATCTCCTCCACTACCTACTACACTGTCTGTTATAAACACTTCTACATCTCCTCCACTACCTACTACACTGTCTGTTATAACACTTCTACATCTCCTCCACTACCTAATACACTGTCTGTTATAACATCTACATCTCCTCCACTACCTACTACACTGTCTGTTATAACACTTCTACATCTCCTCCACTACCTAATACACTGTCTGTTATAACACTTCTACATCTCCTCCACTACCTAATACACTGTCTGTTATAACACATCTACATCTCCTCCACTACCTACTACACTGTCTGTTATAACACTTCTACATCTCCTCCACTACCTACTACACTGTCTGTTATAACACTTCTACATCTCCTCCACTACCTACTACACTGTCTGTTATAACACTTCTACATCTCCTCCACTACCTACTACACTGTCTGTTATAACACTTCTACATCTCCTCCACTACCTACTACACTGTCTGTTATAACACTTCTACATCTCCTCCACTACCTACTACACTGTCTGTTATAACACTTCTACATCTCCTCCACTACCTACTACACTGTCTGTTATAACACATCTACATCTCCTCCACTACCTACTACACTGTCTGTTATAACACATCTACATCTCCTCCACTACCTACTACACTGTCTGTTATAACACTTCTACATCTCCTCCACTACCTACTACACTGTCTGTTATAACACTTCTACATCTCCTCCACTACCTACTACACTGTCTGTTATAACACTTCTACATCTCCTCCACTACCTACTACACTGTCTGTTATAACACTTCTACATCTCCTCCACTACCTACTACACTGTCTGTTATAACACTTCTACATCTCCTCCACTACCTACTACACTGTCTGTTATATAACACTCTACATCTCCTCCACTACCTACTACACTGTCTGTTATAACACTTCTACATCTCCTCCACTACCTACCTACTACACTGTCTGTTATAACACTTCTACATCTCCTCCACTACCTACTACACTGTCTGTTATAACACTTCTACATCTCCCTCCACTACCTACTACACTGTCTGTTATAACACATCTACATCTCCTCCACTACCTACTACACTGTCTGTTATAACACATCTACATCTCCACTACCTACTACACTGTCTGTTATAACACATCTACATCTCCTCCACTACCTACTACACTGTCTGTTATAACACTTCTACATCTCCTCCACTACCTACTACACTGTCTGTTATAACACTTCTACATCTCCTCCACTACCTAATACACTGTCTGTTATAACACTTCTACATCTCCTCCACTACCTACTACACTGTCTGTTATAACACTTCTACATCTCCTCCACTACCTACTACACTGTCTGTTATAACACTTCTACATCTCCTCCACTACCTACTACACTGTCTGTTATAACACTTCTACATCTCCTCCACTACCTACTACACTGTCTGTTATAACACTTCTACATCTCCTCCACTACCTACTACACTGTCTGTTATAACACTTCTACATCTCCTCCACTACCTACTACACTGTCTGTTATAACACTTCTACATCTCCTCCACTACCTACTACACTGTCTGTTATAACACTTCTACATCTCCTCCACTATTTACTACACTGTCTGTTATAACACTTCTACATCTCCTCCACTACCTACTACACTGTCTGTTATAACACATCTACATCTCCTCCACTACCTACTACACTGTCTGTTATAACACTTCTACATCTCCTCCACTACCTACTACACTGTCTGTTATAACACTTCTACATCTCCTCCACTACCTACTACACTGTCTGTTATAACACTTCTACATCTCCTCCACTACCTACTACACTGTCTGTTATAACACATCTACATCTCCTCCACTACCTACTACACTGTCTGTTATAACACTTCTACATCTCCTCCACTACCTACTACACTGTCTGTTATAACACTTCTACATCTCCTCCACTACCTACTACACTGTCTGTTATAACACTTCTACATCTCCTCCACTACCTACTACACTGTCTGTTATAACACTTCTACATCTCCTCCACTACCTACTACACTGTCTGTTATAACACTTCTACATCTCCTCCACTACCTACTACACTGTCTGTTATAACACTTCTACATCTCCTCCACTACCTACTACACTGTCTGTTATAACACTTCTACATCTCCTCCACTACCTACTACACTGTCTGTTATAACACTTCTACATCTCCTCCACTACCTACTACACTGTCTGTTATAACACTTCTACATCTCCTCCACTACCTACTACACTGTCTGTTATAACACTTCTACATCTCCTCCACTACCTACTACACTGTCTGTTATAACACTTCTACATCTCCTCCACTACCTAATACACTGTCTGTTATAACACTTCTACATCTCCTCCACTACCTACTACACTGTCTGTTATAACACTTCTACATCTCCTCCACTACCTACTACACTGTCTGTTATAACACTTCTACATCTCCTCCACTACCTACTACACTGTCTGTTATAACACATCTACATCTCCTCCACTACCTACTACACTGTCTGTTATAACACTTCTACATCTCCTCCACTACCTACTACACTGTCTGTTATAACACTTCTACATCTCCTCCACTACCTACTACACTGTCTGTTATAACACTTCTACATCTCCTCCACTACCTACTACACTGTCTGTTATAACACTTCTACATCTCCTCCACTACCTACTACACTGTCTGTTATAACACTTCTACATCTCCTCCACTACCTACTACACTGTCTGTTATAACACTTCTACATCTCCTCCACTACCTACTACACTGTCTGTTATAACACTTCTACATCTCCTCCACTACCTACTACACTGTCTGTTATAAACACTTCTACATCTCCTCCACTACCTACTACACTGTCTGTTATAACACTTCTACATCTCCTCCACTACCTACTACACTGTCTGTTATAACACTTCTACATCTCCTCCACTACCTACTACACTGTCTGTTATAACACTTCTACATCTCCTCCACTACCTACTACACTGTCTGTTATAACACTTCTACATCTCCTCCACTACCTACTACACTGTCTGTTATAACACTTCTACATCTCCTCCACTACCTACTACACTGTCTGTTATAACACTTCTACATCTCCTCCACTACCTACTACACTGTCTGTTATAACACATCTACATCTCCTCCACTACCTACTACACTGTCTGTTATAACACTTCTACATCTCCTCCACTACCTACTACACTGTCTGTTATAACACTTCTACATCTCTCCACTACCTACTACACTGTCTGTTATAACACTCTACATCTCCTCCACTACCTACTACACTGTCTGTTATAACACTTCTACATCTCCTCCACTACCTACTACACTGTCTGTTATAACACTTCTACATCTCCTCCACTACCTACTACACTGTCTGTTATAACACTTCTACATCTCCTCCACTACCTACTACACTGTCTGTTATAACACTTCTACATCTCCTCCACTACCTACTACACTGTCTGTTATAACACTTCTACATCTCCTCCACTACCTACTACACTGTCTGTTATAACACTTCTACATCTCCTCCACTACCTACTACACTGTCTGTTATAACACATCTACATCTCCTCCACTACCTACTACACTGTCTGTTATAACACTTCTACATCTCCTCCACTACCTAACTACACTGTCTGTTATAACACTTCTACATCTCCTCCACTACCTACTACACTGTCTGTTATAACACTTCTACATCTCCTCCACTACCTACTACACTGTCTGTTATAACACTTCTACATCTCCTCCACTACCTACTACACTGTCTGTTATAACACTTCTACATCTCCTCCACTACCTACTACACTGTCTGTTATAACACTTCTACATCTCCTCCACTACCTACTACACTGTCTGTTATAACACTTCTACATCTCCTCCACTACCTACTACACTGTCTGTTATAACACTTCTACATCTCCTCCACTACCTACTACACTGTCTGTTATAACACTTCTACATCTCCTCCACTACCTACTACACTGTCTGTTATAACACTTCTACATCTCCTCCACTACCTACTACACTGTCTGTTATAACACTTCTACATCTCCTCCACTACCTACTACACTGTCTGTTATAACACTCTACATCTCCTCCACTACCTACTACACTGTCTGTTATAACACTTCTACATCTCCTCCACTACCTACTACACTGTCTGTTATAACACTTCTACATCTCCTCCACTACCTAATACACACTGTCTGTTATAACACTTCTACATCTCCTCCACTACCTACTACACTGTCTGTTATAACACTTCTACATCTCCTCCACTACCTACTACACTGTCTGTTATAACACTTCTACATCTCCTCCACTACCTACTACACTGTCTGTTATAACACTTCTACATCTCCTCCACTACCTACTACACTGTCTGTTATAACACTTCTACATCTCCTCCACTACCTACTACACTGTCTGTTATAACACTTCTACATCTCCTCCACTACCTACTACACTGTCTGTTATAACACTTCTACATCTCCTCCACTACCTACTACACTGTCTGTTATAACACATCTACATCTCCTCCACTACCTACTACACTGTCTGTTATAACACTTCTACATCTCCTCCACTACCTACTACACTGTCTGTTATAACACTTCTACATCTCCTCCACTACCTAATACACTGTCTGTTATAACACTTCTACATCTCCTCCACTACCTACTACACTGTCTGTTATAACACTTCTACATCTCCTCCACTACCTACTACACTGTCTGTTATAACACTTCTACATCTCCTCCACTACCTACTACACTGTCTGTTATAACACATCTACATCTCCTCCACTACCTACTACACTGTCTGTTATAACACTTCTACATCTCCTCCACTACCTACTACACTGTCTGTTATAACACTTCTACATCTCCTCCACTACCTACTACACTGTCTGTTATAACACTTCTACATCTCCTCCACTACCTAATACACTGTCTGTTATAACACTTCTACATCTCCTCCACTACCTACTACACTGTCTGTTATAACACTTCTACATCTCCTCCACTACCTACTACACTGTCTGTTATAACACTTCTACATCTCCTCCACTACCTACTACACTGTCTGTTATAACACATCTACATCTCCTCCACTACCTACTACACTGTCTGTTATAACACTTCTACATCTCCTCCACTACCTACTACACTGTCTGTTATAACACTTCTACATCTCCTCCACTACCTACTACACTGTCTGTTATAACACTTCTACATCTCCTCCACTACCTACTACACTGTCTGTTATAACACTTCTACATCTCCTCCACTACCTACTACACTGTCTGTTATAACACTTCTACATCTCCTCCACTACCTACTACACTGTCTGTTATAACACTTCTACATCTCCTCCACTACCTACTACACTGTCTGTTATAACACTTCTACATCTCCTCCACTACCTACTACACTGTCTGTTATAACACATCTACATCTCCTCCACTACCTAATACACTGTCTGTTATAACACTTCTACATCTCCTCCACTACCTACTACACTGTCTGTTATAACACTTCTACATCTCCTCCACTACCTACTACACTGTCTGTTATAACACTTCTACATCTCCTCCACTACCTAATACACTGTCTGTTATAACACTTCTACATCTCCTCCACTACCTACTACACTGTCTGTTATAACACTTCTACATCTCCTCCACTACCTACTACACTGTCTGTTATAACACTTCTACATCTCCTCCACTACCTACTACACTGTCTGTTATAACACTTCTACATCTCCTCCACTACCTACTACACTGTCTGTTATAACACTTCTACATCTCCTCCACTACCTACTACACTGTCTGTTATAACACATCTACATCTCCTCCACTACCTAATACACTGTCTGTTATAACACTTCTACATCTCCTCCACTACCTAATACACTGTCTGTTATAACACTTCTACATCTCCTCCACTACCTACTACACTGTCTGTTATAACACTTCTACATCTCCTCCACTACCTACTACACTGTCTGTTATAACACTTCTACATCTCCTCCACTACCTACTACACTGTCTGTTATAACACTTCTACATCTCCTCCACTACCTACTACACTGTCTGTTATAACACTTCTACATCTCCTCCACTACCTACTACACTGTCTGTTATAACACTTCTACATCTCCTCCACTACCTACTACACTGTCTGTTATAACACTTCTACATCTCCTCCACTACCTACTACACTGTCTGTTATAACACTTCTACATCTCCTCCACTACCTACTACACTGTCTGTTATAACACTTCTACATCTCTCCACTACCTACTACACTGTCTGTTATAACACTTCTACATCTCCTCCACTACCTACTACACTGTCTGTTATAACACTTCTACATCTCCTCCACTACCTACTACACTGTCTGTTATAAGCACTTCTACATCTCCTCCACTACCTACTACACTGTCTGTTATAACACTTCTACATCTCCTCCACTATTTACTACACTGTCTGTTATAACACTTCTACATCTCCTCCACTATTTACTACACTGTCTGTTATAACACATCTACATCTCCTCCACTACCTACTACACTGTCTGTTATAACACTTCTACATCTCCTCCACTACCTACTACACTGTCTGTTATAACACTTCTACATCTCCTCCACTACCTAATACACTGTCTGTTATAACACTTCTACATCTCCTCCACTACCTACTACACTGTCTGTTATAACACTTCTACATCTCCTCCACTACCTACTACACTGTCTGTTATAACACTTCTACATCTCCTCCACTACCTACATACACTGTCTGTTATAACACTTCTACATCTCCTCCACTACCTACTACACTGTCTGTTATAACACTTCTACATCTCCTCCACTACCTAATACACTGTCTGTTATAACACACTCTACATCTCCTCCACTACCTAATACACTGTCTGTTATAACACTTCTACATCTCCTCCACTACCTACTACACTGTCTGTTATAACACTTCTACATCTCCTCCACTACCTACTACACTGTCTGTTATAACACTTCTACATCTCCTCCACTACCTACTACACTGTCTGTTATAACACTTCTACATCTCCCTCCACTACCTACTACACTGTCTGTTATAACACTTCTACATCTCCCTCCACTACCTACTACACTGTCTGTTATAACACATCTACATCTCCTCCACTATTTACTACACTGTCTGTTATAACACTTCTACATCTCCTCCACTACCTACTACACTGTCTGTTATAACACTTCTACATCTCCTCCACTACCTAATACACTGTCTGTTATAACACTTCTACATCTCCTCCACTACCTACTACACTGTCTGTTATAACACTTCTACATCTCCTCCACTACCTACTACACTGTCTGTTATAACACTTCTACATCTCCTCCACTACCTAATACACTGTCTGTTATAACACTTCTACATCTCCTCCACTACCTACTACACTGTCTGTTATAACACTTCTACATCTCCTCCACTACCTACTACACTGTCTGTTATAACACTTCTACATCTCCTCCACTACCTAATACACTGTCTGTTATAACACATCTACATCTCCTCCACTACCTAATACACTGTCTGTTATAACACTTCTACATCTCCTCCACTACCTACTACACTGTCTGTTATAACACTTCTACATCTCCTCCACTACCTACTACACTGTCTGTTATAACACTTCTACATCTCCTCCACTACCTAATACACTGTCTGTTATAACACTTCTACATCTCCTCCACTACCTACTACACTGTCTGTTATAACACTTCTACATCTCCTCCACTACCTACTACACTGTCTGTTATAACACTTCTACATCTCCTCCACTACCTACTACACTGTCTGTTATAACACTTCTACATCTCCTCCACTACCTACTACACTGTCTGTTATAACACTTCTACATCTCCTCCACTACCTACTACACTGTCTGTTATAACACTTCTACATCTCCTCCACTATTTACTACACTGTCTGTTATAACACTTCTACATCTCCTCCACTATTTACTACACTGTCTGTTATAACACATCTACATCTCCTCCACTACCTACTACACTGTCTGTTATAACACATCTACATCTCCTCCACTACCTACTACACTGTCTGTTATAACACTTCTACATCTCCACCACTACCTAATACACTGTATGTTATAACACTTCTACATCTCCTCCACTACCTACTACACTGTCTGTTATAACACATCTAAATCTCATCCACTACCTACTACACTGTCTGTTATAACACATCTACATCTCCCCCACTAGCTAATACACTGTCTGTTATAACACTTCTACATCTCCTCCACTATTTACTACACTGTCTGTTATAACACTTCTACATCTCCTCCACTACCTACTACACTGTCTGTTATAACACTTCTACATCTCCTCCACTACATACTACACTGTCTGTTATAACACATCTACATCTCCTCCACTACCTACTACACTGTCTGTTATAACACATCTACATCTCCTCCACTACCTACTACACTGTCTGTTATAACACTTCTACATCTCCTCCACTACCTACTACACTGTATGTTATAACACTTCTACATCTCCTCCACTACCTAATACACTGTCTGTTATAACACTTCTACATCTCCTCCACTACCTAATACACTGTCTGTTATAACACATCTACATCTCCTCCACTATCTAATACACTGGCTGTTATAACAGTTCTACATCTCCTCCACTACCTAATACACTGTCTGTTATAACACTTCTACATCTCCTCCACTACCTACTACACTGTATGTTATAACACTTCTACATCTCCTCCACCACCTAATACACTGTCTGTTATAACACTTCTACATCTCCTCCACTACCTTATACACAGTCTGTTATAACACATCTACATCTCCTCCACTACCTAATACACTGTCTGTTATAACACATCTACATCTCCTCCACTACCTAATACACTGTCTGTTATAACACTTCTACATCTCCTCCACTACCTAATACACTGTCTGTTATAACACTTCTACATCTCCTCCACTACCTACTACACTGTCTGTTATAACACTTCTACATCTCCTCCACTACCTACTACACTGTCTGTTATAACACATCTACATCTCCCCCACTACCTAATACACTGTCTGTTATAACACTTCTACATCTCCTCCACTACCTACTACACTGTCTGTTATAACACTTCTACATCTCCTCCCCTACCTACTACACTGTCTGTTATAACACATCTACATCTCCCCCACTACCTAATACACTGTCTGTTATAACACTTCTACATCTCCTCCACTACCTACTACACTGTCTGTTATAACACTTCTACATCTCCTCCACTACCTACTACACTGTCTGTTATAACACTTCTACATCTCCACCACTACCTACTACACTGTCTGTTATAACACATCTACATCTCCTCCACTATTTACTACACTGTCTGTTATAACACTTCTACATCTCCTCCACTATTAGCTACACTGTCTGTTATAACACATCTACATCTCCTCCACTACCTAATACACTGTCTGTTATAACACTTCTACATCTCCTCCACTACCTAATACACTGTCTGTTATAACACTTCTACATCTCCTCCACTACCTACTACACTGTCTGTTATAACACTTCTACATCTCCTCCCCTACCTACTACACTGTCTGTTATAACACATCTACATCTCCCCCACTACCTAATACACTGTCTGTTATAACACTTCTACATCTCCTCCACTACCTACTACACTGTCTGTTATAACACTTCTACATCTCCTCCACTACCTACTACACTGTCTGTTATAACACTTCTACATCTCCACCACTACCTACTACACTGTCTGTTATAACACTTCTACATCTCCCCCACTACCTACTACACTGTCTGTTATAACACTTCTACATCTCCTCCATTATTTACTACACTGTCTGTTATAACACTTCTACATCTCCTCCACTATTTACTACACTGTCTGTTATAACACATCTACATCTCCTCCACTACCTACTACACTGTCTGTTATAACACATCTACATCTCCTCCACTACCTACTACACTGTCTGTTATAACACTTCTACATCTCCTCCACTACCTAATACACTGTCTGTTATAACACTTCTACATCTCCCCCACTACCTAATACACTGTCTGTTATAACACTTCTACATCTCCTCCACCACCTACTACACTGTCTGTTATAACACTTCTACATCTCCTCCACTACCTACAACACTGTCTGTTATAACACTTCTACATCTCCACCACTACCTAATACACTGTCTGTTATAACACTTCTACATCTCCTCCACTACCTACTACACTGTCTGTTATAACACATCTAAATCTCATCCACTACCTACTACACTGTCTGTTATAACACATCTACATCTCCCCCACTAGCTAATACACTGTCTGTTATAACACTTCTACATCTCCTCCATTATTTACTACACTGTCTGTTATAACACTTCTACATCTCCTCCACTATTTACTACACTGTCTGTTATAACACATCTACATCTCCTCCACTACCTACTACACTGTCTGTTATAACACATCTACATCTCCTCCACTACCTACTACACTGTATGTTATAACACTTCTACATCTCCTCCACTACCTAATACACTGTCTGTTATAACACTTCTACATCTCCTCCACTACCTTATACACAGTCTGTTATAACACATCTACATCTCCTCCACTACCTAATACACTGTCTGTTATAACACATCTACATCTCCTCCACTACCTAATACACTGTCTGTTATAACACTTCTACATCTCCTCCACTACCTAATACACTGTCTGTTATAACACTTCTACATCTCCTCCACTACCTACTACACTGTCTGTTATAACACTTCTACATCTCCTCCACTACCTACTACACTGTCTGTTATAACACATCTACATCTCCCCACTACCTAATACACTGTCTGTTATAACACTTCTACATCTCCTCCACTACCTACTACACTGTCTGTTATAACACTTCTACATCTCCTCCCTACCTACTACACTGTCTGTTATAACACATCTACATCTCCCCCACTACCTAATACACTGTCTGTTATAACACTTCTACATCTCCTCCACTACCTACTACACTGTCTGTTATAACACTTCTACATCTCCTCCACTACCTACTACACTGTCTGTTATAACACTTCTACATCTCCACCACTACCTTCTACACTGTCTGTTATAACACATCTACATCTCCTCCACTATTTACTACACTGTCTGTTATAACACTTCTACATCTCCTCCACTATTAGCTACACTGTCTGTTATAACACATCTACATCTCCTCCACTACCTAATACACTGTCTGTTATAACACTTCTACATCTCCCCCACTACCTAATACACTGTCTGTTATAACACTTCTACATCTCCTCCACCACCTACTACACTGTCTGTTATAACACTTCTACATCTCCTCCACTACCTACAACACTGTCTGTTATAACACTTCTACATCTCCTCCACTACGTACTACACTGTCTGTTATAACACTTCTACATCTCCTCCACTACCTAATACACTGTCTGTTATAACACTTCTACATCTCCTCCACTACATAATACACTGTCTGTTATAACACATCTACATCTCCTCCACTACCTAATACACTGTCTGTTATAACACTTCTACATCTCCTCCACTACCTAATACACTGTCTGTTATAACACATCTGCATCTCCCCCACTACCTAATACACTGTCTGTTATAACACTTCTACATCTCCTCCACCACCTACTACACTGTCTGTTATAACACTTCTACAACTCCTCCACTACCTACTACACTGTCTGTTATAAAACTTCTACATCTCCACCACTACCTACTACACTGTCTGTCATAACACTTCTACATCTCCTCCACTATTTACTACACTGTCTGTTATAACACTTCTACATCTCCTCCACTATTTACTACACTGTCTGTTATAACACATCTACATCTCCTCCACAACCTACTACACTGTCTGTTATAACACATCTACATCTCCTCCACTACCTACTACACTGTCTGTTATAACACATCTACATCTCCTCCACTACCTACTACACTGTCTGTTATAACACTTCTACATCTCCTCCACTACCTACTACACTGTCTGTTATAACACTTCTACATCTCCTCCACTACCTACTACACTGTATGTTATAACACTTCTACATCTCCTCCACTACCTAATACACTGTCTGTTATAACACTTCTACATCTCCCCCACTACCTAATACACTGTCTGTTATAACACTTCTACATCTCCTCCACCACCTACTACACTGTCTGTTATAACACTTCTACATCTCCTCCACTACCTACTACACTGTCTGTTATAACACTTCTACATCTCCACCACTACCTACTACACTGTCTGTTATAACACATCTACATCTCCTCCACTATTTACTACACTGTCTGTTATAACACTTCTACATCTCCTCCACTATTAGCTACACTGTCTGTTATAACACATCTACATCTCCTCCACTACCTAATACACTGTCTGTTATAACACATCTGCATCTCCCCCACTACCTAATACACTGTCTGTTATAACACTTGTACATCTCCTCCACTACCTACTACACTGTCTGTTATAACACTTCTACATCTCCTCCCCTACCTACTACACTGTCTGTTATAACACATCTACATCTCCCCCACTACCTAATACACTGTCTGTTATAACACTTCTACATCTCCTCCACTACCTACTACACTGTCTGTTATAACACTTCTACATCTCCTCCACTACCTACTACACTGTCTGTTATAACACTTCTACATCTCCTCCATTATTTACTACACTGTCTGTTATAACACTTCTACATCTCCTCCACTATCAGCTACACTGTCTGTTATAACACATCTACATCTCCTCCACTACCTAATACACTGTCTGTTATAACACTTCTACATCTCCTCCACTACCTAATACACTGTCTGTTATAACACTTGTACATCTCCTCCACTACCTACTACACTGTCTGTTATAACACTTCTACATCTCCTCCCCTACCTACTACACTGTCTGTTATAACACATCTACATCTCCCCCACTACCTAATACACTGTCTGTTATAACACTTCTACATCTCCTCCACTACCTACTACACTGTCTGTTATAACACTTCTACATCTCCTCCACTACTTACTATACTGTCTGTTATAACACTTCTACATCTCCACCACTACCTACTACACTGTCTGTTATAACACTTCTACATCTCCCCCACTACCTACTACACTGTCTGTTATAACACTTCTACATCTCCTCCATTATTTACTACACTGTCTGTTATAACACTTCTACATCTCCTCCACTACCTACAACATTGTCTGTTATAACACTTCTACATCTCCACCACTACCTAATACACTGTCTGTTATAACACTTCTACATCTCCTCCACTACCTACTACACTGTCTGTTATAACACTTCTACATCTCCTCCATTATTTACTACACTGTCTGTTATAACACTTCTACATCTCCTCCACTATCAGCTACACTGTCTGTTATAACACATCTACATCTCCTCCACTACCTAATACACTGTCTGTTATAACACTTCTACATCTCCTCCACTACCTAATACACTGTCTGTTATAACACTTGTACATCTCCTCCACTACCTACTACACTGTCTGTTATAACACTTCTACATCTCCTCCCCTACCTACTACACTGTCTGTTATAACACATCTACATCTCCCCCACTACCTAATACACTGTCTGTTATAACACTTCTACATCTCCTCCACTACCTACTACACTGTCTGTTATAACACTTCTACATCTCCTCCACTACTTACTATACTGTCTGTTATAACACTTCTACATCTCCACCACTACCTACTACACTGTCTGTTATAACACTTCTACATCTCCCCCACTACCTACTACACTGTCTGTTATAACACTTCTACATCTCCTCCATTATTTACTACACTGTCTGTTATAACACATCTACATCTCCTCCACTACCTACTACACTGTCTGTTATAACACATCTACATCTCCTCCACTACCTACTACACTGTCTGTTATAACACTTCTACATCTCCTCCACTACCTACTACACTGTATGTTATAACACTTCTACATCTCCTCCACTACCTAATACACTGTCTGTTATAACACTTCTACATCTCCTCCACTACCTAATACACTGTCTGTTATAACACATCTACATCTCCTCCACTATCTAATACACTGGCTGTTATAACAGTTCTACATCTCCTCCACTACCTAATACACTGTCTGTTATAACACTTCTACATCTCCTCCACTACCTACTACACTGTATGTTATAACACTTCTACATCTCCTCCACTACCTAATACACTGTCTGTTATAACACTTCTACATCTCCTCCACTACCTTATACACAGTCTGTTATAACACATCTACATCTCCTCCACTACCTAATACACTGTCTGTTATAACACATCTACATCTCCTCCACTACCTAATACACTGTCTGTTATAACACTTCTACATCTCCTCCACTACCTAATACACTGTCTGTTATAACACTTCTACATCTCCTCCACTACCTACTACACTGTCTGTTATAACACTTCTACATCTCCTCCACTACCTACTACACTGTCTGTTATAACACATCTACATCTCCCCACTACCTAATACACTGTCTGTTATAACACTTCTACATCTCCTCCACTACCTACTACACTGTCTGTTATAACACTTCTACATCTCCTCCCCTACCTACTACACTGTCTGTTATAACACATCTACATCTCCCCCACTACCTAATACACTGTCTGTTATAACACTTCTACATCTCCTCCACTACCTACTACACTGTCTGTTATAACACTTCTACATCTCCTCCACTACCTACTACACTGTCTGTTATAACACTTCTACATCTCCTCCACTACCTACTACACTGTCTGTTATAACACTTCTACATCTCCACCACTACCTACTACACTGTCTGTTATAACACTTCTACATCTCCCCCACTACCTACTACACTGTCTGTTATAACACTTCTACATCTCCTCCATTATTTACTACACTGTCTGTTATAACACTTCTACATCTCCTCCACTATTTACTACACTGTCTGTTATAACACATCTACATCTCCTCCACTACCTACTACACTGTCTGTTATAACACATCTACATCTCATCCACTACCTACTACACTGTCTGTTATAACACTTCTACATCTCCTCCACTACCTAATACACTGTCTGTTATAACACTTCTACATCTCCCCCACTACCTAATACACTGTCTGTTATAACACTTCTACATCTCCTCCACCACCTACTACACTGTCTGTTATAACACTTCTACATCTCCTCCACTACCTACAACACTGTCTGTTATAACACTTCTACATCTCCTACACTACGTACTACACTGTCTGTTATAACACTTCTACATCTCCTCCACTACCTAATACACTGTCTGTTATAACACTTCTACATCTCCTCCACTACATAATACACTGTCTGTTATAACACATCTACATCTCCTCCACTACCTAATACACTGTCTGTTATAACACTTCTACATCTCCTCCACTACCTAATACACTGTCTGTTATAACACATCTGCATCTCCCCCACTACCTAATACACTGTCTGTTATAACACTTCTACATCTCCTCCACCACCTACTACACTGTCTGTTATAACACTTCTACAACTCCTCCACTACCTACTACACTGTCTGTTATAAAACTTCTACATCTCCACCACTACCTACTACACTGTCTGTCATAACACTTCTACATCTCCTCCACTATTTACTACACTGTCTGTTATAACACTTCTACATCTCCTCCACTATTTACTACACTGTCTGTTATAACACATCTACATCTCCTCCACAACCTACTACACTGTCTGTTATAACACATCTACATCTCCTCCACTACCTACTACACTGTCTGTTATAACACATCTACATCTCCTCCACTACCTACTACACTGTCTGTTATAACACTTCTACATCTCCTCCACTACCTACTACACTGTCTGTTATAACACTTCTACATCTCCTCCACTACCTACTACACTGTATGTTATAACACTTCTACATCTCCTCCACTACCTAATACACTGTCTGTTATAACACTTCTACATCTCCCCCACTACCTAATACACTGTCTGTTATAACACTTCTACATCTCCTCCACCACCTACTACACTGTCTGTTATAACACTTCTACATCTCCTCCACTACCTACTACACTGTCTGTTATAACACTTCTACATCTCCACCACTACCTACTACACTGTCTGTTATAACACTTCTACATCTCCTCCACTATTAGCTACACTGTCTGTTATAACACATCTACATCTCCTCCACTACCTAATACACTGTCTGTTATAACACATCTGCATCTCCCCCACTACCTAATACACTGTCTGTTATAACACTTGTACATCTCCTCCACTACCTACTACACTGTCTGTTATAACACTTCTACATCTCCTCCCCTACCTACTACACTGTCTGTTATAACACATCTACATCTCCCCCACTACCTAATACACTGTCTGTTATAACACTTCTACATCTCCTCCACTACCTACTACACTGTCTGTTATAACACTTCTACATCTCCTCCACTACCTACTACACTGTCTGTTATAACACTTCTACATCTCCACCACTACCTACTACACTGTCTGTTATAACACTTCTACATCTCCCCCACTACCTACTACACTGTCTGTTATAACACTTCTACATCTCCTCCATTATTTACTACACTGTCTGTTATAACACTTCTACATCTCCTCCACTATTAGCTACACTGTCTGTTATAACACATCTACATCTCCTCCACTACCTAATACACTGTCTGTTATAACACTTCTACATCTCCTCCACTACCTAATACACTGTCTGTTATAACACTTGTACATCTCCTCCACTACCTACTACACTGTCTGTTATAACACTTCTACATCTCCTCCCACTACCTACTACACTGTCTGTTATAACACATCTACATCTCCCCCACTACCTAATACACTGTCTGTTATAACACTTCTACATCTCCTCCACTACCTACTACACTGTCTGTTATAACACTTCTACATCTCCTCCACTACCTACTACACTGTCTGTTATAACACTTCTACATCTCCACCACTACCTACTACACTGTCTGTTATAACACTTCTACATCTCCCCCACTACCTACTACACTGTCTGTTATAACACTTCTACATCTCCTCCATTATTTACTACACTGTCTGTTATAACACTTCTACATCTCCTCCACTATTTACTACACTGTCTGTTATAACACATCTACATCTCCTCCACTACCTACTACACTGTCTGTTATAACACATCTACATCTCCTCCACTACCTACTACACTGTCTGTTATAACACTTCTACATCTCCTCCACTACCTAATACACTGTCTGTTATAACACTTCTACATCTCCCCCACTACCTAATACACTGTCTGTTATAACACTTCTACATCTCCTCCACCACCTACTACACTGTCTGTTATAACACTTCTACATCTCCTCCACTACCTACAACACTGTCTGTTATAACACTTCTACATCTCCACCACTACCTACTACACTGTCTGTTATAACACATCTAAATCTCCTCCACTATTTACTACACTGTCTGTTATAACACTTCTACATCTCCTTCACTATTTACTACACTGTCTGTTATAACACTTCTACATCTCCACCACTACCTACTACACTGTCTGTTATAACACTTCTACATCTCCTCCACTACCTACTACACTGTCTGTTATAACACTTCTACATCTCCTCCATTATTTACTACACTGTCTGTTATAACACTTCTACATCTCCTCCACTATTTACTACACTGTCTGTTATAACACATCTACATCTCCTCCACTACCTACTACACTGTCTGTTATAACACTTCTACATCTCCTCCACTACCTACTACACTGTATGTTATAACACTTCTACATCTCCTCCACTACCTAATACACTGTCTGTTATAACACTTCTACATCTCCTCCACTACCTAATACACTGTCTGTTATAACACATCTACATCTCCTCCACTATCTAATACACTGGCTGTTATAACAGTTCTACATCTCCTCCACTACCTAATACACTGTCTGTTATAACACTTCTACATCTCCTCCACTACCTACTACACTGTATGTTATAACACTTCTACATCTCCTCCACTACCTAATACACTGTCTGTTATAACACTTCTACATCTCCTCCACTACCTTATACACAGTCTGTTATAACACATCTACATCTCCTCCACTACCTAATACACTGTCTGTTATAACACATCTACATCTCCTCCACTACCTAATACACTGTCTGTTATAACACTTCTACATCTCCTCCACTACCTAATACACTGTCGGTTATAACACTTCTACATCTCCTCCACTACCTACTACACTGTCTGTTATAACACTTCTACATCTCCTCCACTACCTACTACACTGTCTGTTATAACACATCTACATCTCCCCACTACCTAATACACTGTCTGTTATAACACTTCTACATCTCCTCCACTACCTACTACACTGTCTGTTATAACACTTCTACATCTCCTCCCCTACCTACTACACTGTCTGTTATAACACATCTACATCTCCCCCACTATTTAATACACTGTCTGTTATAACACTTCTACATCTCCTCCACTACCTACTACACTGTCTGTTATAACACTTCTACATCTCCTCCACTACCTACTACACTGTCTGTTATAACACTTCTACATCTCCTCCACTACCTACTACACTGTCTGTTATAACACTTCTACATCTCCACCACTACCTACTACACTGTCTGTTATAACACTTCTACATCTCCCCCACTACCTACTACACTGTCTGTTATAACACTTCTACATCTCCTCCATTATTTACTACACTGTCTGTTATAACACTTCTACATCTCCTCCACTATTTACTACACTGTCTGTTATAACACATCTACATCTCCTCCACTACCTACTACACTGTCTGTTATAACACATCTACATCTCCTCCACTACCTACTACACTGTCTGTTATAACACTTCTACATCTCCTCCACTACCTAATACACTGTCTGTTATAACACTTCTACATCTCCCCCACTACCTAATACACTGTCTGTTATAACACTTCTACATCTCCTCCACCACCTACTACACTGTCTGTTATAACACTTCTACATCTCCTCCACTACATAATACACTGTCTGTTATAACACATCTACATCTCCTCCACTACCTAATACACTGTCTGTTATAACACTTCTACATCTCCTCCACTACCTAATACACTGTCTGTTATAACACATCTGCATCTCCCCCACTACCTAATACACTGTCTGTTATAACACTTCTACATCTCCTCCACCACCTACTACACTGTCTGTTATAACACTTCTACAACTCCTCCACTACCTACTACACTGTCTGTTATAAAACTTCTACATCTCCACCACTACCTACTACACTGTCTGTCATAACACTTCTACATCTCCTCCACTATTTACTACACTGTCTGTTATAACACTTCTACATCTCCTCCACTATTTACTACACTGTCTGTTATAACACATCTACATCTCCTCCACAACCTACTACACTGTCTGTTATAACACATCTACATCTCCTCCACTACCTACTACACTGTCTGTTATAACACATCTACATCTCCTCCACTACCTACTACACTGTCTGTTATAACACATCTACATCTCCTCCACTACCTACTACACTGTCTGTTATAACACTTCTACATCTCCTCCACTACCTACTACACTGTCTGTTATAACACTTCTACATCTCCTCCACTACCTAATACACTGTCTGTTATAACACTTCTACATCTCCCCCACTACCTAATACACTGTCTGTTATAACACTTCTACATCTCCTCCACCACCTACTACACTGTCTGTTATAACACTTCTACATCTCCTCCACTACCTACTACACTGTCTGTTATAACACTTCTACATCTCCACCACTACCTACTACACTGTCTGTTATAACACTTCTACATCTCCTCCACTATTAGCTACACTGTCTGTTATAACACATCTACATCTCCTCCACTACCTAATACACTGTCTGTTATAACACATCTGCATCTCCCCCACTACCTAATACACTGTCTGTTATAACACTTGTACATCTCCTCCACTACCTACTACACTGTCTGTTATAACACTTCTACATCTCCTCCCCTACCTACTACACTGTCTGTTATAACACATCTACATCTCCCCCACTACCTAATACACTGTCTGTTATAACACTTCTACATCTCCTCCACTACCTACTACACTGTCTGTTATAACACTTCTACATCTCCTCCACTACCTACTACACTGTCTGTTATAACACTTCTACATCTCCACCACTACCTACTACACTGTCTGTTATAACACTTCTACATCTCCCCCACTACCTACTACACTGTCTGTTATAACACTTCTACATCTCCTCCATTATTTACTACACTGTCTGTTATAACACTTCTACATCTCCTCCACTATTAGCTACACTGTCTGTTATAACACATCTACATCTCCTCCACTACCTAATACACTGTCTGTTATAACACTTCTACATCTCCTCCACTACCTAATACACTGTCTGTTATAACACTTGTACATCTCCTCCACTACCTACTACACTGTCTGTTATAACACTTCTACATCTCCTCCCCTACCTACTACACTGTCTGTTATAACACATCTACATCTCCCCCACTACCTAATACACTGTCTGTTATAACACTTCTACATCTCCTCCACTACCTACTACACTGTCTGTTATAACACTTCTACATCTCCTCCACTACCTACTACACTGTCTGTTATAACACTTCTACATCTCCACCACTACCTACTACACTGTCTGTTATAACACTTCTACATCTCCCCCACTACCTACTACACTGTCTGTTATAACACTTCTACATCTCCTCCATTATTTACTACACTGTCTGTTATAACACTTCTACATCTCCTCCACTATTTACTACACTGTCTGTTATAACACATCTACATCTCCTCCACTACCTACTACACTGTCTGTTATAACACATCTACATCTCCTCCACTACCTACTACACTGTCTGTTATAACACTTCTACATCTCCTCCACTACCTAAAACACTGTCTGTTATAACACTTCTACATCTCCCCCACTACCTAATACACTGTCTGTTATAACACTTCTACATCTCCTCCACCACCTACTACACTGTCTGTTATAACACTTCTACATCTCCTCCACTACCTACAACACTGTCTGTTATAACACTTCTACATCTCCACCACTACCTACTACACTGTCTGTTATAACACATCTAAATCTCCTCCACTATTTACTACACTGTCTGTTATAACACTTCTACATCTCCTCCACTATTTACTACACTGTCTGTTATAACACTTCTACATCTCCACCACTACCTACTACACTGTCTGTTATAACACTTCTACATCTCCTCCACTACCTACTACACTGTCTGTTATAACACTTCTACATCTCCTTCACTACCTACTACACTGTCTGTTATAACACTTCTACATCTCCACCACTACCTACTACACTGTCTGTTATACCACTTCTACATCTCCTCCACTATTTACTACACTGTCTGTTATAACACTTCTACATCTCCTCCACTATTTACTACACTGTCTGTTATAACACTTCTACATCTCCACCACTACCTACTACACTGTCTGTTATAACACTTCTACATCTCCTCCACTACCTACTACACTGTCTGTTATAACACTTCTACATCTCCTCCACTATTTACTACACTGTCTGTTATAACACTTCTACATCTCCTCCACTATTTACTACACTGTCTGTTATAACACATCTACATCTCCTCCACTACCTACTACACTGTCTGTTATAACACATCTACATCTCCTCCACTACCTACTACACTGTCTGTTATAACACTTCTACATCTCCTCCACTACCTACTACACTGTATGTTATAACACTTCTACATCTCCTCCACTACCTAATACACTGTCTGTTATAACACTTCTACATCTCCTCCACTACCTAATACACTGTCTGTTATAACACATCTACATCTCCTCCACTATCTAATACACTGGCTGTTATAACAGTTCTACATCTCCTCCACTACCTAATACACTGTCTGTTATAACACTTCTACATCTCCTCCACTACCTACTACACTGTCTGTTATAACACTTCTACATCTCCTCCACTACCTACTACACTGTATGTTATAACACTTCTACATCTCCTCCACTACCTAATACACTGTCTGTTATAACACTTCTACATCTCCTCCACTACCTAATACACTGTCTGTTATAACACATCTACATCTCCTCCACTATCTAATACACTGGCTGTTATAACAGTTCTACATCTCCTCCACTACCTAATACACTGTCTGTTATAACACTTCTACATCTCCTCCACTACCTACTACACTGTATGTTATAACACTTCTACATCTCCTCCACTACCTAATACACTGTCTGTTATAACACTTCTACATCTCCTCCACTACCTTATACACAGTCTGTTATAACACATCTACATCTCCTCCACTACCTAATACACTGTCTGTTATAACACATCTACATCTCCTCCACTACCTAATACACTGTCTGTTATAACACTTCTACATCTCCTCCACTACCTAATACACTGTCTGTTATAACACTTCTACATCTCCTCCACTACCTACTACACTGTCTGTTATAACACTTCTACATCTCCTACACTACCTAATACACTGTCTGTTATAACACTTCTACATCTCCTCCACTACCTAATACACTGTCTGTTATAACACTTCTACATCTCCTCCACTACCTAATACACTGTCTGTTATAACACTTCTACATCTCCTCCACTACCTACTACACTGTCTGTTATAACACTTCTACGTGTCCATCTCTCCCTCAACCCTCTCCCTCCTCCTCTTCTCTCTCTACCTCATCATCTTCTCTCTCTTCGTACTCTTCTCTCTCTCCCTCCTCCTATTCTCTCTCTCCCCCCTATTCTCTCTCTCCGTCCTCCTCTTCTATGTCTCCCTTCTCCTATTCTCTCTCTCCCTCCACTTCTCCAGTTGTTGAAATGTAAAACAATCTGAATGACTTTAGCAATGTATTTAAAGACAACCTGAAAGTCTCATGAATGCACAGCGTGTGATAGCCAAACCCACACACACACACACACAAAAATGTGTTGTGAAGAACAATGAGGTGCTGATCAACCAGTCGTATGTTTAATCTGACTCTGATATGACATCCATGCCCCTCCCCCCATGCTACCTCTCATTTCCCCACATGATCATGGCAACACAAATCACACCATACAGTAAACACAGTATATACGTTTCCATGACATAGACTGGCCGGGTGAAAGCTACACTCTTAGAATTAAAAGGTGCTATCTACAACCTTAAAGGGTTCTTCAGCTGTCCCCATAGGAGAAACGTTTGAAGAACCCTTTTTGGTTCCATGTCGAACTCATTTCGGTTCCAAGTAGAACGCATTTGGGTTCCATGTAGAACTCATTTGGGTTCCATATAGAACTCATTTGGGTTCCATGTAGAACTCATTTGGGTTCCAAGTAAAACTCATTTGGGTTCCATGTAGAACTCATTTGGGTTCCATGTCGAATTCATTTGGGTTCCAAGTAGAACTCATTTGGGTTCCATGAAGAACTCATTTGGGTTCCATGTAGAACTCATTTGGGTTCCATGAAGAACTCATTTGGGTTCCATGTAGAACTCATTTGGGTTCCATGTAGAACCCTTTGCAAAGCCTTGAGACAATTGATACATGGATTGTTTATGTGTTGCATTCAGAGGGTGAATGGGAAAGATACAAGATTGAAGAGGCTTTGAACTACACACACCCACACCCGCACATACACACTCACACACACACACACACACACACACGCGTTCAGATCGATCACAGATACATAAAAGGGAAAGGGAGTCCAGATGAGGATATTCATGTTATATTTCATATTACCGTTTTTCATAAATGATGGATGTTATATTACGGACACAGTAGTACATGTTATATGAGTGTATATTAAAAGACGAATTCACAGTTGAAACAATAATAAAGTGTTGTCTCTGCCAATGTTTCAGTAAAAAGCTGATGGGATTGGGGGTAGGAGAAATGTAACCACTCTCAAATTGATATGCAAACCTATTGATGCAAGGACTGACCGTCCATGATGTTTGCTTACATTTGCTTTCTTTGCAAACAACATGGGAGTAAACCCAAGCTTACTTCAGAATGAGATCCTTTACAGTTGAAGTCGGAAGTTTTACATGAACTCGGGTTGGAGTCATTAAAACTCGTTTTTCAACCACTCCACAAATGTCTTGTTAACAAACTATAGTTTTGGCAAGTCGGTTAGGACATCTACTTTGTGCATGACACAAGTCATTTTTCCAAACAATTATTTACAATTAACAGTCTTATGTTCGTTATAATCATGTCGTATTAATAGTCTGTTTGTTATGTACATGTCGTATTAACAGTCTGTTTGTTATGTACATGTCGTATTAACAGTATGTTTGTTATGTACATGTCGTATTAACAGTCTGTTTGTTATGTACATGTCGTATTAACAGTCTGTTTGTTATGTACATGTCGTATTAACAGTCTGTTTGTTATGTACATGTCGTATTAACAGTCTGTTTGTTATGTACATGTCGTATTAACAGTCTGTTTGTTATGTACATGTCGTATTAACAGTCTGTTTGTTATGTACATGTCGTATTAACAGTATGTTTGTTATGTACATGTCGTATTAACAGTATGTTTGTTATGTACATGTCGTATTAACAGTCTGTTTGTTATGTACATGTCGTATTAACAGTCTGTTTGTTATGTACATGTCGTATTAACAGTCTGTTTGTTATGTACATGTCGTATTAACAGTCTGTTTGTTATGTACATGTCGTATTAACAGTCTGTTTGTTATGTACATGTCGTAGTAACAGTCTGTTTGTTATGTACATGTCGTAGTAACAGTCTGGGTGTTTTATATGCATGTCATATTCACATTAAAATGACCCAACACATCTCCAGGTTGTTTAATTGAGGGCTATTTGATCAAGAAGGAGATTCATTGAGTACTGAATCAGATGACCTGGCCTCCACAATCACCCGACCTCAACCCACTTGAGATGTTTTGGGATGAGTTGGACCGCAGAGTGAAGGAAAAGCAGCCAGCAGCCAAGTGCTCAGCATATGTAGGAACTCCTTCAAGACTTTTGGAAAAGCATTCCAGGTGAAGCTGGTTCAGATATTGCCAAGAGTGTGATTTGTTTAACTTCTTAGGGAGCGGCTCCCGAGGTGACGGTTTTGGAGAGTCTGGCGTGCCCAAAGTAAAATGCCTCCCACTCAGGCTCAGAAAATAGGATATGCACATAATTAGTACTATTGGATAGGAAACACTCAGAAGTTTCTAAAAGTGTTAACATAATGTCTGTGAGTGTAACAGAACAGAAATAGCAGACGAAAACCCGAGAAGAATCTATCCGGAATTACTGTTTTTTTGTCACATTGGCTCTGTTTGACAGTCTCCCTATTGAGTTCTATGGCAAGCAGCTCCGATATTTCAGTACCTATGGCTTCCACTAGATGTCAACAGTCTATATATAAAGTCTCAGAGAGATTGGAGGAAGCAGGAAGAATAGGTACAGGAAATGGCCAAGGTAGTTTAGATGTCAACAAGTTTTCTTGTGTGCTAGTCTGGCTGCGCGCCCCACTTTATTTTACTTATATAATGTTTAGGTGACCATCCGAGTAAAATATTATCGCTCATATTCATAAAAGGATAGCTTTTTAACTGGTATTTGATTTGTTTAGGAAAAGTTTATAGGTATATTTGAACGCATTCTCTTCACGGTTCTATGGGCAATTCGACGTTGGATTTTCTGAACATTACGCACCAACCAAACAGAGATTCATGGATATAATAAATTACTTTTTCGAACAAAAGAACCATGGATTGTCTTCGATGGACACTTGGGAAGCCCTCATCAGAAGTTCTTCAAAAGGCAAGGGATTTGTTTTCGCTATGAAATGTGTTTTGTGTGAACCGCGATGGTTTATGAATTTATGCTAATGGTTAAAATATTGGAGGTGCTACCCTCAAACAATCAAATCTTTGAAATCTGACAATGCTGTGATATTGCCAAGAAGCAGAAATTTTGATGACTATGCAACACTTGTATATTGATGAATGTTTAATAATTCAACTTTTGGATTTTGAATTTGGCGCCTTGCATTTCAATGGGTAGTGTCGGGAGTGGGGCGCTAGCGCTACACAGAGAGACATTTATCTCTAAATTACTTTAGAGTGGAACTGTGGCTGACTGTCTGGTGCATCCTATACGTACCAAATGGCACTCTATTCCCTATAGTTCAATACCCTGACCCTATGGGCCCATAGGGTTCTGGTGAAAATATTGCAAAAGTAGTGCACTATATAGGGAATAGGGTTTCATTTTGGACACACAAGGCCTGATATCTACAATTTCCTAAACTGCAAAAATCTTTGCCAGGGTCGGATCGAGAAACAATTGGGATGAGGAACGTTTAAACTTACTAGCATCAACATCATCATCATCATCGTCATCCTCACCTGATTGGCTGCTTACGGGGAGAATGTGATGTCTTCCAGGAAGTGGACAGCGTCAGCAGGAAGCAGTCTGTCCTGGTATTTGGTGCAGGTTTTGCAGACGTGGAGGTAGTCCTGTTAGGTCTGGAGGATTGGGGCAGCATCATGATCATTCCTCTGTTTAATACCTGGGGAGAGTTATTATCATTCCTCTGCTTAAAATGCAAATCAATTCATAACATTCTTCGCATGCGTTTTTCTGGATTTTTTTGTCAAATAAACGTACCATTAAAATTATAGACTGATCATTTCTTTGTCAGTGGGCAAACGTACAAAATCAGCAGCGGATCAAATACTTTTTTCCCTCACTGTGGACAGATGGGACCAAGGCCGCTGAGGCACGGGAAGGGGAAGAAGTTTCCTTGCTGGAATGTGCCAGGGAGATTATTTTGGTGCTCATACGGAGCATGAATTGAAATGGAGATGTTCTGTGCCAAGGTGGGCCACCAGTACTTTGTGGAGATGGATTGAATAGTGCGGGTGATACCTGGGTGTCCACCGGTGAGGGATGTGTGCACCCAGGTCAACAGCCGATCCCTCACCTCCGTGAAGACGAAGATGCGCACAGGAGGGCAGG
Organism: Brachymystax lenok tsinlingensis; assembly: GCA_030435695.1. Lineage (NCBI taxonomy): Eukaryota > Metazoa > Chordata > Actinopteri > Salmoniformes > Salmonidae > Brachymystax > Brachymystax lenok. The sequence goes on from CM059796.1 coordinate 38,386,605, forward strand.
TAGCATGCGCAGGTTCTCTCTCCAGAGCCGCTGAAGGCTGCCACAAAGTCGCTCACCTCCGTCTCTGCCCTTCGGTGGATGGTAGAAGACCACCCTGAAAAGAGCCATAAGCCCCTCTTAGGAAGCCAGCTCTTCCTCTCCTCTCTCCCAGGCAGCCAAAGGCCACACCAACGCCCGCCCGGTCAATTGGGAATTGACCGTGGCAACTTTGGACCCTTGGTGGTGGGGGCTCCCGTCTGTTGGGCTAAATAGAGGAGTAGGAAGCCACGGAATTTGCATGGAGTTCTGTTATACTTGTCCGGGAGGGACAGTTGGGCATCGCTAACCTGGGAGGATTTCTGGGTAGGCTGGCAGACTGGCTCGCTGGCGGACTAGCTTGCTGGGACGACTCGTTGTAGAAGGCCCTCATCGCTGACCTGGGCGGACTGCTGGGTAGGCTGGGGGGCTGGCTCGCTGACCTGGGCGGACTGCTGGGTAGGCTGGGGGGCTGGCTCGCTGGGACGACTCGTGGTAGAAGGCCCTCCGCTAATTGGAGGTGAATCCACTCGGGTGGTGTCGAAGTGGTGGAGGACCTCATTCACAGCCACACCCAGAGTGTAGGTGTCCATGTTCGCTAATCGTCTGGGAGACGTCTTTCTCTTCTGCTGCTTCCATATTTAGAGGCAGTAAATACGCCAGCATTCAGGATGCAGGTGATTTTAATAATAAAGAATGCAGAGAAACAGAACAGGAGATGCATACAGAACGTGAATGGAAACTGCCTGATGACTTACAGAGGGCTAAATGAAGGGGGAGTTATAAAGGTTATAATGAAGTACAGGTGTGTGTAATGATGGGGACCAGGTGTGTGTAATGATGATGACCAGGTGTGTGTAATGATGGGGACCAGGTGTGTGTAATAATGATGACCAGGTGTGTGTAATAATGATGACCAGGTGTGTGTAATGATGATGACCAGGTTTGTGTAATGATGATGACCAGGTTTGTGTAATGATGATGACCAGGTGTGTGTAATGATGATGACCAGGTGTGTGTAATGATGGGGACCAGGTGTGTTTAATGATGGTGACCAGGTGTGTGTAATAATGATGACCAGGTATGTGTAATAATGATGACCAGGTGTGTGTAATGATGATGACCAGGTGTGTGTAATGATGATGACCAGGTGTGTGTAATGATGGGGACCAGGTGTGTGTAATGATGATGACCAGGTGTGTGTAATGATGGGGACCAGGTGTGTGTAATAATGATGACCAGGTATGTGTAATAATGATGACCAGGTGTGTGTAATGATGATGACCAGGTGTGTGTAATGATGATGACCAGGTTTGTGTAATGATGATGACCAGGTGTGGGTAATGATGATGACCAGGTGTGTGTAATGATGATGACCAGGTGTGTGTAATGATGGGGACCAGGTGTGTGTAATAATGATGACCAGGTGTGTGTAATAATGATGACCAGGTGTGTGTAATGATGATGACCAGGTGTGTGTAATTATGATGACCAGGTTTGTGTAATGATGATGACCAGGTGTGTGTAATGATGATGACCAGGTGTGTGTAATGATGGGGACCAGGTGTGTTTAATGATGGTGACCAGGTGTGTGTAATAATGATGACCAGGTGTGTGTAATGATGGGGACCAGGTGTGTGTAATAATGATGACCAGGTGTGTGTAATAATGATGACCAGGTGTGTGTAATGATGATGACCAGGTGTGTGTTATGATGATGATGACCAGGTGTGTGTAATGATGGGGACCAGGTGTGTGTAATGATGATGACCAGGTGTGTGTAATGATGATGACCAGGTGTGTGTAATGATGATGACCAGGTGTGTGTAATGATGATGACCAGGTGTGTGTAATGATGGGGACCAGGTGTGTGTAATGATGGTGACCAGGTGTGTGTAATGATGATGACCAGGTGTGTATAATGATGATGCCCAGGTGTGTATAATTACGATGACCAGGTGTGTGTAATGATGATGACCAGGTGTGTAATGATGATGACCAGGTGTGTGTAATGATGCTGACCAGGTGTGTATAATGATGATGACCAGGTGTGTGTAATGATGATGACCAGGTGTGTATAATGATGATGACCAGGTGTGTGTAATGATGGGGACCAGGTGTGTATAATAATGATGACCAGGTATGTGTAATAATGATGACCAGGTGTGTGTAATGATGATGACCAGGTGTGTGTAATGATGATGACCAGGTGTGTGTAATGATGATGACCAGGTGTGTGTAATGATGATGACCAGGTGTGTGTAATGATGGGGACCAGGTGTGTGTAATGATGGTGACCAGGTGTGTGTAATGATGATGACCAGGTGTGTATAATGATGATGACCAGGTGTGTATAATTACGATGACCAGGTGTGTGTAATGATGAAGACCAGGTGTGTAATGATGATGACCAGGTGTGTGTAATGATGCTGACCAGGTGTGTATAATGATGATGACCAGGTGTGTGTAACTAAACATCCTACAGGGAGGAGATGAGGGCACTCTGAGTGTGGTGTCAGGAAAACAACCTCTCAGTCAACGTCAACAAAACAAAGGAGATGATCGTGGAATTCAGGAAACAGCGGAGGGAGCACCGCCCCTATCCACATCAAACGCATCACCGGGGGCAAACTACCTGCCCTCCAGGACACCTACACCACCCGATGTCACAGGAAGGCCAAAAAGATCATCAAGGACAACAACTAGCAGAGCCACTGCCTGTTCACCCCGCTGTCAGCCAGAAGGCGAGGTCAGTACTGGTGCATCAAAGCTGGGACAGAGAGACTGAAAAACAGCTTCTACCTCAGACTGTTAAACAGCCATCACTAACTCAGAGAGGCTGCTGCCTACATTGAGACCCAATCACTGGACACTTTAATAAATTGATCACTAGTCACTTTATACAATGCCACTCTAAATAATGCCACTTTAATCATGTTTACATATCTTCCATTACTCATATCACATGTATATACTGTATTCTATACCATCTATTGCACCTTGCCTATGCCGCTCGGCCATCGCTATAGGGTTCTGCTTGGCTGAGCTGTCCGGTCAGACAGAGGTCAGTGAAGTGAAGGCTGTTTAATGTATACATGTATATTGATGTTAATGTATGGGCTTATGTTTATAATGAGAGAGCCTTATGGCCCGGCTCAGCAGGAGCAGTCACTGGAGCTGACACCTCTGCACACTCCACTGTGAACAGGCACGTGCACCGATAGGAATCTCCCTGACAGAGGTCATGTCCTTTTGTCTACCAGTCTCCACGTGCCCTTTTGGCTGGTGGTATAATGTGCCATTTTTTGGAGTTGTTGTTCTGAATGCTCCTCCCACAAGTCATCGTTAAATTCTCATCTGTGCTTCAGAACCAAAAAGTTGCATGTCTTGATTGTTGACCAATGACCAGTCATAAGCATTGATGCGCAAAGGCGGGCCCACATATCTAGATTAGTGACCATCAGCAACATCCAGATTAGTGACCAGAAACAACATCCAGGTTAATGACCAGAAACAACATCCAGGTTACTGACCAGAAACAACATCCAGATTACTGACCAGAAACAACATCCAGATTAGTGACCAGAAACAACATCCAGGTTACTGACCAGAAACAACATCCAGATTACTGACCAGAAACAACATCCAGATTAGTGACCAGAAACAACATCCAGATTAGTGACCATCAACAACATCCAGATTAGTGACCAGAAACAACATCCAGATTAGTGACCAGAATCAACTTGTTTTAGTTTCCTCTGGTTTTACCTAGCAGAAACAGAGTAGGACTACGTTTTCCATCATATAATGTACAGCTTAGAAATCTACTACTGACTCATCTTGGCTGCCTGGTGATTTTATTCATGATTTCCTTATTTCAGATAGGCCTAATTTCGGAAACTACCGGCTATACGTCTAAGGGTAATCAGCTGTAAGATCGCACTGCCTTCAATATCATATCTGGCGAATGGCTTACAATATTTTTGAGGAAGAACAGGGCTACCCGTTTGGTAATAAGCACTCTGCAGGCAGAACATGCTTCCCAGCCAATCCAAGGTGATGGTGTGGTGCTGGCAGAGCATGCTTCCCAGGCAATACGGCAAACTCTGATACAAGTAGGGCGTACGATTCTGTTTGAAGTGACATGATATATCCTAGATGATTCTGCTGGTTCTGGACCAGAGAAGTGGCATGATATATCCTAGTTGATTCTGCTGGTTCTGGACCAGAGAAGTGGCATGATATATCCTAGTTGATTCTGCTGGTTCTGGACCAGAGAAGTGTCATGATATATCCTAGATGATTCTGCTGGTTCTGGACCAGAGAAGTGACATGATATATCCTAGTTGATTCTGCTGGTTCTGGACCAGAGAAGTGACATGATATATCCTAGTTGATTCTGCTGGTTCTGGACCAGAGAAGTGACATGATATATTCTAGTTGATTCTGAATGGTAGGATTCAGTAGTTGGGTTTATATAGTTGGTAGGATTCAGTAGTTGGGTTTATATAGTAATGTTAGGATACAGTAGTTGGGTTTATATAGTCATGGTAGGATTCTCTCTCTCTCTGTCTCTTGCCCTCCACCTCTCTCTGTCTCCCTCCCTCCACCCTTCTCTCTCTCTCTCTCTCTCTCTCAACCCCTCTCCCTCCACCCCTCTACCTCTCTCTGTCTCTCTCCCTCCACCCTTCTCTCTTTCTCTCTCTGTATGTGTCTGTCAGGTCAGTTGTGTGTAGGAGGGACTGTGTAAAGAACTCCTTAGCACTGACGTGTGTGTGGTCTCGTTCTTCTATCCTCACGGGGACCTGAAATCCCTAAACGTCTCAACAAGGATAGTAAAAACAAGGAAAATGATCCCTAGATTAGCCATTAGGATTAGGATTAGGGGTTAGGGTTAGGGTTAGGTTAGGAAAAATAGGATTTTGAATGGAAATCAATTTTAGATCCCCATGAGAGTATAACACAGTGCGTGTGCCTTGCAGCAGAGTATAGTTGAGTCACAGGAAATTACCTTTTTTTTTTTCTCTCACTCTGTCGTTGTGAAAAATGGGCCTCCTCTGGCAACATACAGATACACCATTACACATTTACAGGCTCAGGAAATAGCATAATGATGGTGGAGTAGAGGTCACACGCATTACCCTAGAAATAGTACTCATATGTACATGTTGTTACAGTAGTATCACTATATAGGTTACTTATATAGCCCTAGACATTTTTACCAAAGCTGTACTGAAGGACTGGCAGGTAACACAAACACTGTTACTATTGTACAGGAATCTCCACACAAAACCCCATAATTCCAAAACCCGAAAACTGTTAATTTTTTATTTTTGCAAATCTATTAAAAATAAATAACGGAAATACCTTATTTACTTAAGTATTCAGACCCTTTGCTATGAGCTCAGGTGCATCCTCTTACCATTGATCATCCTTAAGATGTTTCTACAACTTGATTGAAGTCCACCTGTGGTAAATTACATTTGATTGGAAAGGCACACACCTGTCTTTATAAGGTCTCAAGATTGACATTTCATTTCAGAGCAAAAACCAAAGCCATGAGGTCGAATAAATTATCCGTAGAGCTCTAAGACAGGATTGTGTGGAGGCACAGATCTGGGGAAGGGTACCATAAAATGTCTTCAGCGTTGAAGGTCCCCAAGAACACAGTGGCCTCCATCATTCTTAAATGGAAGAAGTTTGGAACCCACAAGATTCTTCCTAGAGCTGAAGAAGGGCCTTGGTCAGGGAGGTGACCAAGAACCCGATGGTCACTCTGACAGAGCTCCAGAGTTCCTCTGTGGAGATGGGAGAACCTTCCACAAGGACAACCATCTCTGCAGCACTCCACCAATCAGGCCTTTGTGGTAGAGTGGCCAGACGGAAGCCACACCTCAGTAAAAGGCACATGACAGCCCTCTTGGAGTTTGCCAAAAGGCACCTAAAGACACAGACCATGAGAAGCAAGATTCTCTGGCCTGATGAAACCAATATTGAACTCTTTGGCCTGAATGCCAAGCGTCATGTCTGGAGGAAACCTGGCACCATCCCTACGGTGAAGCATGGTGGTGGCAGCATCATTCTGTGGGGATGTTTTTCAGCGGCAGGGACTGGGAGACTAGTCAGGATCAAGGAAAATAATAACAGAGCAAAGTACAGAGAGATCCTTGATGAAAACTTGCTCCAGAGCGCACTGAACCTCAGACTGGGGCAAAGGTTCACCTTCCAACAGGACAGCGACTCTAAGCACACAGCCAAGACAACGCAGGAGTGGCTTCGGGACAAGGCTCTGAATGTCCTTGAGCGGCCCAGCCAGAGCCCGGACTTGAACCGATCCCCGTCCAACCTGACAGAGCTTGCAACCAGGTACTGAGTAAAGGGTCTGAAAATGTAGTACGTATATAAATGTGATATTTAATTTTTTTATATCCCCAAATTTATAAAAACATGTTTTTTCTTTGTCATTATGGGGTATTGTGTGTAGATTCATCAATTATTTCTGAAATCACTGTGTATATACATATTAAAATGATGAAATAACACATATGAAATCATGTAGTAACCAAAAAACTGTTAAACAAATCAGAATATATTTTATATTTCAGATTCTTCAAAGTAGCCACCCTTTGACTTGAGGACAGCTTTGCACACTCTTGGCATTCTCTCAACCAGCTTCATCTAGAATGCTTTTCCAAAAGTCTAGAAGGAGTTCCCACATATGCTGATGAACATGACTTGTTGGCTGCTTTTCCTTCACTCTGCGGTCCGACTCATCCCTAACCATATCAATTGGGTTGTCAGGTGATTGCGGGAGCCAGGTCATCTGATGCAAATGTGGGTATACGGATGATATAGTGGTGTAGTGGATGTACAAATATACAATATCAGTATGCAATATATCTAAATGCAGAGAGATGGACAGAGTGGAATGCAGTATAGTGCAGTATAGTGCAGTATAATGCAGTATAGTGCAGTGTAGTGCAGTATAGTGCAGTATAATGCAGTATTGTGCAGTGTAGTGCAGTATAGTGCAGTATAATGCAGTATTGTGCAGTATAATGCAGTATAATGCAGAATAGTGCAGTATAATGCAGTATAGTGCAGTATAATGCAGTATAGTACCATATAGTGCAGTATAATGCAGTTTAGTGCAGTATAATGCAGTATAATGCAGTATAGTGCAGTATAATACAGTATAGTGCAGTATAATACAGTATAGTGCAGTATAATGCAGTATAGTGCAAATATACAATATCAGTATGCAATATATCTAAATGCAGAGAGATGGACAGAGTGGAATGCAGTATAGTGCAGTATAGTGCAGTATAGTGCAGTATAATGCAGTATAGTGCAGTGTAGTGCAGTATAGTGCAGTATAATGCAGTATTGTGCAGTATAATGCAGTATAATGCAGAATAGTGCAGTATAATGCAGTATAGTGCAGTATAATGCAGTATAGTACCATATAGTGCAGTATAATGCAGTTTAGTGCAGTATAATGCAGTATAATGCAGTATAGTGCAGTATAATACAGTATAGTGCAGTATAATACAGTATAGTGCAGTATAATGCAGTATAGTGCAAATATACAATATCAGTATGCAATATATCTAAATGCAGGGAGATGGACAGAGTGGAATGCAGTATAGTGCAGTATAGTGCAGTATAGTGCAGTATAGTGCAGTACAGTGCAGTACAGTGCAGTATAGTGCAGTATAGTGCAGTATAGTGCAGTATAATGCAGTATAGTGCAGTATAATGCAGTATAGTGCAGTATAGTGCAGTTGTACTTCAGTATAGTGCAGTATAATGCAGTATAGTGCAAATATACAATATCAGTATGCAATATATCTAAATGCAGGGAGATGGACAGAGTGGAATGCAGTATAATGCCATATAGTGCAGTATAGTGCAGTATAGTGCAGTATAGTGCAGTATAATGCAGTATAGTGCAGTATAATGCAGTATAGTGCAGTATAGTGCAGTTGTACTTCAGTATAGTGCAGTATAATGCAGTATAGTGCAAATATACAATATCAGTATGCAATATATCTAAATGCAGGGAGATGGACAGAGTGGAATGCAGTATAATGCCATATAGTGCAGTATAGTGCAGTATAGTGCAGTATAGTGCAGTATAGTGCAGTATAATGCAGTATAGTGCCATATAGTGCAGTATAGTGCAGTATAATGCAGTATAGTGCAGTGTTAATGCAGTATAATGCAGTATAGTGCAGTTATTTAGAGTACAGTTCAGAGATGGCTTGATAGAGTACATAGTCCTCTAGTCTCTATTGACCAGATGGCCAGTTGGTGAGGGCCACACTGCCCAGGGGAAGAAAGTGTTTATGTGCCGCGAGCAGTTGGTCCTGCGTAACCTGAACCGCCTGCCCGAGGTGAAGGGGTGACCGGGGTGGGAGAGGTCTGCAACGATGTCCTGGAGTCATGCAAGACCTCGACGGAGGACAGGTGGCAGTCAATGATCCTCTCTGCAAAAAGGACACTGTGTAGCAGTTTGAGCAAACTCAGACCCAAACCAGACTGACTTTGTTCAGTCATGTTGCCTCATTGGCTGGATAGCTATCAACCAGGTAACCTTACCAGTATATCTAATCACTTGAGGGGCACAGAAAGACATGGAAATGGCTAGCTTCTTCAGCAGATCAATGATGACAGAGTTTCTAAACCAGACATACTGTACTGTCTTTGATCAATGAATGGACAGATCTCATCATCACCAACCTGAGCTTTTTAAAGAGACACTGTATTTTTAAATGTAGTGCATCTCAATAGGAAAATTAATAAAATAGTGCTTTTACTCAATGTCGAAACCTAATGTTCCACAAATGACTCATTTCCATGTCAGGTATTCATATAAACAATTTATATTTTATAATAAACTAGTGTCGTAACAGTGTTAAGTATTAGTTTCTAGGACTAAACATGTGCTTCAGAAGTAGCTAGAATTCACATAGGCCCAATATAGGCTGTATCTCTGTCAGTTTATAAACATATAACTTTTTAAAGTTGGGTGTACCAGTGTTATTAACGATGGCTACAGGTCAGGGATTCTGCCCCTCCTCCATGACTGACTCTGACAACAGAATACTATTGAGTCATCAGGTCCTTACTGGAGGAGAGAGAGACGAGAGAAGAGGGGGAGAGAGAGAGAGGGAGGAGAGGAGAGGAGAGGAGAGGAGAGGAGAGGAGAGGAGAGGAGAGGAGAGGAGAGGAGAGGAGAGGAGAGGAGAGGAGAGGAGAGGAGAGGAGAGGAAGGAAGGAGCAGTGGAGAGGAGAGGAGAGGAGAGGAGCAGTGGAAAGGAGAGGAGAGGAGAGAAGAGGAGAGGAGGGGAGAGGGAGAGGAGGGGAGAGGGAGAGGAGGGGAGAGAAAGAGAGAGACGAGAGGAGAGGAGGAAAGAGGGAGAAGAGGAGCAGTGGAAAGGAGGGGAGAGAAAGAGAGAGAGGAGAGGAGGAAAGAGGAGAGGAGAGGAGAGGAGAGGAGAGGAGAGGAGAGGAGAGGAGAGGAGAGGAGAGGCGGAAAGAGGGAGAAGAGGAGCAGTGGAAAGGAGGGAGGGAGTAGAGATTGCTACAGGGAAGGAAAGAGGTTCATTGGCTTTAGAGTTGAGAGGATGACTGATGACTCTTTTTGTGATAGTTACCAAATTACACGCACAGCTGGGACTAAGGATCTAAGTCCTTAGAAGTGTTTTTTGTTAATTCACATGGCCATATCTCCTTACTTGAAACACGTGTGAGTGCCGGTTCTCAGATAAGTCACGCAAAGTGCACTCACACTCCCCTCCTCACCCACCCCGTCCTCCTCCAACCCTCTGCATATTCATGCTGTCCTTGTGAATGTATGAAGAATGAGCAGCATTGGGAGAAGAGGTCTGTGTCGTCGCAACACAAATGGGTTTAATATTAAAATATTAATGGTGGTTATGGCTGTCTGTTTAATATTAATGACATCCGACAGTGTGTGTCCTGGTCATGTCAAGCTGCGGGTGTGTGTCAAGATGTTCCCAGAGACAAGATGTTCCCGCAGAAAAGATGTTCTGTCTCTACTTCTCACAAAGACTCTATCCTCTCTGTCTCTCCAACCCTCTCTCTCTCATCTCTGTTTCTCCAATTCAAATCAATTCAATTCAAAAGGGATTTCCTGGCATTGGAAACGTACACTATATATACAAAGGTATGTGGACACCCTTTCAAATCAGTGGCCACACCCGTTTCTGAAAGGTCTATAAAATCAAGCACACAGCCATGCAATCTCCATAGACAAATATTGTCAGGAGAATGGGCCTTACTGAAGAGCTCAGTGACTTTCAACATGGCACCATCATAGGATGCCACCTTTCCAACAAGTCAGTTCGTTATATTCCTGCCCTGCTACCGCTGTCCCAGTCAACTGTAAGTGCTATTATTGTGAAGTGGAAATATCTAGGAGCAATAATGGCTCAGCAGCGAAGTAAAAGGCCACAAAAGTACACAGAACAGGATCGCTGAGTGCTGAAGCACGTAGCATGAAAAAATAGTCTGTCCTCGGTTGCAACACTCACTACCGAGTTCCAAACTGCCTCTGGAGGCAACGTCAACACAATAACTGTTTGTCAGGAGCTTCATGAAATGGGTTTCCATGGCCAAGCAGCCGCACACAAGCCTAAGATCACCATGTGCAATGCCAAGCGTCGGCTGGCGTGGTGTGAAGCTCACCGCCATTGGACTCTGGAGCAGTGGAAACGCGTTCTCTGGAGTGATGAATCACACTTCACCATTGAAGTGTCGTGTTTGGCCAATGTCGGGAAAACGCAACCTGCCCGAATGCATAGTGCCAGCTGTAAAGTTTGGTGGAGAAGGAATATTGGTCTGGGTCTGTTTTTTCATGGTTCGGGCTCCTTCAGTTCCAGTGAAGGGAAATCTTAACGTATTCTTCATTTTGTTTGTATTTGTATTGTTAAATTATAACAGTTCTAACATGTTTTAAAACATCACAACATATTATGTTCTAGTCCAATAGAATCCCGTAGAGAAGTGGTTCCCAAAATCTTTATAGTCCCGTACTCCTTCAAAAAATTAAACCTGCAGCTGCATACACCCTCTAAGACAAGGGTCAGCCCACTCTGGATTTTTTTGTTGTTTTTCTGTCTCTCACTGTTCAAATAAACCTACCATTAAAATTATAGACTGATCATTTATTTGTCAGTGGGCAAACGTACAAAATCAGCAGGGGATCAAATACTTTCTTCCCTGTACATATAAAACCTTATTTGTTCATCAGAAATGGTGAATAACTCACCACAGGTTAATGAGAAGGGTGTGCTTGAAGGGATGCACATAACTCTGCAATGTTGAGTTGTACTGGAGAGAGTCTCAGTCTTAAGTCATTTACCATAAACAGTCTGTGCCTGTATTTAGTTTTCATGCTAGCGAGTGCTGAGAATCCACTCTCACATAGGTACGTGGTTGCAAAGGGCATCAGTGTCTCAACAGCTCGATTTTCCAAGGAAGGATACTCTGAGCGCAGCCCAATCCAGAAATCTGTCAGTGGCTTCTGATTAAATTCAATTTTCACAGAACCGCTTGTTGCAATTTCGATGAGTCTCTCTTGTTCAGATATCGGTAAGTGGACTGGAGGCAGGTCATGAAAGGGATAACGAATCCAGTTGTTTGTGTCATCCGTTTCGGGAAAGTACCTGCGTAATTGCGCACCCAGCTCACTCAGGTGCTTCGCTATATCACATTTGACATTGTCCGTAAGCTTGTGTTCATTTGCACACAAAAAATCATACAATGATGGAAAGACCTGTGTTGTACTTGTTAATGCAGACAGAAAAGAGCTCCAACTTCTTAATCAGCCTCAATTTTGTCCCCCCACATTGAATATAGTTACGGTGAATCCCTGTAATCCAAGATTCAGATCATTCAGGCGAGAAAAAACATCACCCATATAGGCCAGTCGTGTGAGAAACTCGTCATCATGCAAGCGGTCAGACAAGTGAAAATGATGGTCAGTAAAGAATAACTCCCTGGCTATTTTAATCCAATACTTTGCCCCTTGATAACCCTCGCACTTCTGTATGTTATAAAAACGTTACATGGTCGCTGCCCATATCAATGCAGAAAAAACACGAGAGGCCTTGCTTTAATTGACCCCCCCATAAACATAACGGACACATACCAGGAGCTGTGCCAGGCCCGCCACCTTTGTTGACTCATCCAGCTATGACGCATTATAATTATCTGGCTTGTATGCGAAGCAGTAATTGTTTCAAAACATCTCCTGCCATGTCACTGATGCGTTGTGTTGTGTGATGAAGGCACTGAATGCATAGTTTGTTGGGACTTTTCCCCAGCATTGTCCCAGCAATATCCACGGCAGCAGGGATAATTAAGTCCTCCACAATAGTTTGGGGCTTGCCTGTCCTAGGCACTCGGTGGCTTCTAGCCCGTTAATCATTAATGGTATCTGTTGCTTTTACACATCTCACTGCTCGAAAGTCTTCTTTATTCTCGCTCAAAAAAACTACTGAGGCTTATTTTCTTCGAAAGCCAAGTTAATAAACAGATCACCGACCATTTCGAATCCCACCGTAACCTTCTCCACTATGCAATCTGGTTTCCGAGCTGGTCATGGGTTCACCTCAGCCACGCTCAAGGTTCCGAAACGATATCATAACTGCCACTGATAAAAGACAGTACTGTGCAGCCGTTTTCATCGACCTGGCCAAGGCTTTCGACTCTGTCAATCACCTCAATCTTATCGTCAGACTCAGTAGCCTTGGCTTCTCAAATGAGGATTCAATTCTCGGGCCGACTCTTTTCTCTGTATACATCAATGATGTCGCTCTTGCTGCTGGTGATTCTCTGATCCACCTCAATGCAGACGTCACCATTCTGTATACTCTGGCCCCTCTTTGGACACTGTGCTAACAAACCTACAAACGAGCTTCAATGCCATACAACTCTCCTTCCGTGGCCTCCAACTGCTCTTAAATGCTAGTAAAACCAAATGCATGCTCTTCAACCGATCGCTGCCCGCACCCGCCCGCCCGACTAGCATCACTACTCTGGACGGTTCTGACTTAGAATATGTAGACAACGACAAATACCTAGGTGTCTGGTTAGACTGCAAACTCTCCTTCCAGACTCACATTAAGCATCTCCAATCCAAAATTAAATCTAGAATTAGCTTCCTATTTCGCTCTTGAGAGACTCTGGGTTGAGATCAGAGATAAAGTAATCTACAGCACTACTGCCAAGGGATGAGTTGTAGGTCTACCTACCATAGGAGTCTACCTGGATTCACATGAGGAATCATTTTCATTGTAGGGCGCCCCCAGCTTTGATGAACTGCTTTTGGCCAAAGGCTCGATTTGCTTACTCATCTCAAACGTATCTCCCTCTACTAATTGTTTCCAGGAAATATTTCAATATAACATGCACGAGTGAGTACACACAATCGTTGTATTTTTTTTTATTTTAAAATTTTTAATGGGTGTATCTACCAACGACCTGTACAGGTCCGGAAATATTCATCCGCTGTTTAGTCGTTTGGTCGTTTGGTCGTTTGGTCGTTTGGTCGTTTAGTCGTTTAGTCGTTTTGTTGTTTAGTTGTTTTAATCTGCCTGCAAACACTCTGGATGATTCAGAACCCCTTGAAGAGCTTGAACAGAGCCGAGAGATACGTGCTCATCGGTGCTGTAGACTCATGATTCATGGCAAAGGTGGAGACGGTGCAAAGGGAGAACAAACGACTTAAAGAAACCTTGCTTGATGTACAGCGTCAGACCGATGCCAGGAAAATCTCACGTTTTCAGGGATACCCGGAGAACGACAACAGCAGAGGCTGTGAGGGACCACTGTCCGAGACTTTATGTCAACTCAACGGAAACTGCCCACTGATGTTGTGCGTAATGTCACTTACTCCAGACCATAGAATGGCAAAGGCCGATGGAAACAGACCCTGGGCTACTATTGCATGTTTTGACCATTTTAAGCAAAAGGAAATAATGAAGAACATGGGCAGAGAACTCAGAAACACTGCTTTTTGGAATGAACTTCCCCACCAAGATCAATGAAAGGAGAAAAAATTATAATAAACTGTATTAAGGAAAATCGTTGCCTGAATCAACTAGTCTCCATGGTCATGGATAACCTTTACATTAACGGGTAACTATCAGGAATGTAGAGTAACTCCCTGGCTATTTTAATCCAACTGTAGGGACTGTAGAGTAACTCCCTGGCTATTATAATCCAACTGTATCGGGACTGTAGAGTAACTCCCTGGCTATTTTAATCCAACTGTAGGGACTGTAGAGTAACTCCCTGGCTATTATAATCCAACTGTAGGGACTGTAGAGTAACTCCCTGGCTATTTTAATCCAACTGTAGGGACTGTAGAGTAACTCCCTGGCTATTTTAATCCAACTGTATTGGGACTGTAGAGTAACTCCCTGGCTATTTTAATCCAACTGTAGGGACTGTAGAGTAACTCCCTGGCTATTTTAATCCAACTGTAGGGACTGTAGAGTAACTCCCTGGCTATTTTAATCCAACTGTAGGGACTGTAGAGTAACTCCTGGCTATTATAATCCAACTGTAGGGACTGTAGAGTAACTCCCTGGCTATTTTAATCCAACTGTAGGGACTGTAGAGTAACTCCCTGGCTATTATAATCCAACTGTAGGGACTGTAGAGTAACTCCCTGGCTATTTTAATCCAACTGTAGGGACTGTAGAGTAACTCCCTGGCTATTATAATCCAACTGTATCGGGACTGTAGAGTAACTCCCTGGCTATTTTAATCCAACTGTAGGGACTGTAGAGTAACTCCCTGGCTATTTTAATCCAACTGTAGGGACTGTAGAGTAACTCCCTGGCTATTATAATCCAACTGTAGGGACTGTAGAGTAACTCCCTGGCTATTTTAATCCAACTGTAGGGACTGTAGAGTAACTCCCTGAACAGGATTCATCGATATAGTCTACTGAGAAGGAACAGGAATCATGCATATAGTCTACTGAGAAGGAACAGGAATCATGGATATAGTCTACTGAGAAGGAACAGGAATCATGGATATAGTCTACTGAGAAGGAACAGGAATCATGGATATAGTCTACTGAGAAGGAACAGGAATCATGGATATAGTCTACTGAGAAGGAACAGGAATCATGGATATAGTCTACTGGGAAGGAACAGGAATCATGGATATAGTCTACTGAGAAGGAACAGGAATCATGGATATAGTCTACTGAGAAGGAACAGGAATCATGGATATAGTCTACTGAGAAGGAACAGGAATCATGGATATAGTCTACTGAGAAGGAACAGGAATCATGGATATAGTCTACTGAGAAGGAACAGGAATCATGGATATAGTCTACTGAGAAGGAACAGGAATCATGCATATAGTCTACTGAGAAGGAACAGGAATCATGGATATAGTCTACTGAGAAGGAACAGGAATCATGGATATAGTCTACTGAGAAGGAACAGGAATGGGAATGATGGGGGTGTAGGACATTCAGAATCATATTCCTTTTTAAGAGGAGGGATTACCTTAATGTATGTCAAGTAGAGTCACTATGGGCTCTAGTACATCTGCTTCACCAGCACCCATATTGGTAGGATGTGTGTATAGACCTCCTAGCTCTAAGGTGTCCTATCTGGATGATTTATGCACTGGGTTTGAGCAGGCCACAGTTAGTAACAGAGATGTTTTTATCTTGGGTGATGTTTATATAAATTAAAAGAATCATAATATGATCTGTAATATTTGATATATATGATCTGTAATATTTCATTGATCTGATCTTCTGTAATATATCATTGATCTTCTGTAATATATCATTGATCTGATCTTCTGTAATATATCATTGATCTGTTCTGTAATATATCATTGATCTGATCTTCTGTAATATATCATTGATCTTCTGTAATATATCATTGATCTGATATTCTGTAATATATCATTGATCTGATCTTCTGTAATATATCATTGATCTTCTGTAATATATCATTGATCTGATATTCTGTAATATATCATTGATCTGATCTTCTGTAATATACCATTGATCTGATCTTCTGTAATATATCACTGATCTGATCTTCTGTAATATATCATTGATCTGATCTTCTGTAATATATCATTGATCTGATCTTCTGTAATATATCATTGAACTTCTGTTATATACCATTGATCTGACCTTCTGTAATATATCATTGATCATCTGTAATATATCATTGATCTGATCTTCTGTAATATATCATTGATCTGATCTGTAATATATCATTGATCTGTAATATATCATTGATCTGATCTGTAATATATCATTGATCTGATCTTCTGTAATATACCATTGATCTGATCTTCTGTAATATATCATTGATCTGATCTTCTGTAATAAATCATTGATCTGATCTTCTGTAATATATCATTGATCTGATCTTCTGTAATATATCGTTGATCTGTTCTGTAATATATCATTGATCTGATCTGCTGTAATATATCATTGATCTGATCTGTAATATATCATTGATCTTCTGTAATATATCATTGATCTGATTTTCTGTAAAAAATCATTGATCTGATCTTCTGTAATATATCATTGAACTTCTGTAATATATCATTGATCTGATCTTCTGTAATATATAATTGATCTGATTTTCTGTAAAATATCATTGATCTGATCTTCTGTAATATATCATTGAACTTCTGTAATATATCATTGATCTGATCTTCTGTAATATATCATTGATCTGATCTTCTGTAATATACCATTGATCTGATCTTCTGTAATATATCATTGATCTGATCTTCTGTAATATATCATTGATCTGATCTTCTGTAATATATAATTGATCTGATTTTCTGTAAAATATCATTGATCTGATCTTCTGTAATATATCATTGAACTTCTGTAATATATCATTGATCTGATCTTCTGTAATATATCATTGATCTGATCTTCTGTAATATATCATTGATCTGATCTTCTGTAATATATCATTGATCTGATCTTCTGTGGTATATCATTGATCTGATCTTCTGTAATATACCATTGATCTGACCTTCTGTAATATACCATTGATCTTCTGTAATATATCATTGATCTGACCTTCTGTAATATATCACTGATCTTCTGTAATATATCATTGATCTGATCTTCTGTAATATATCATTTATCTGATCTTCTGTTATATATCGTTGATCTGATCTTCTGTAATATATCATTGAACTTCTGTAATATACCATTGATCTGATCTTCTGTAATATATCATTGATCTGATCTTCTGTAATATATCATTGATCTGATCTTCTGTAATATATCATTGATCTGATCTTCTGTGGTATATCAATGATCTGATCTTCTGTAATATAGCATTGATCTGATCTTCTGTGATATACCATTGATCTGATCTTCTGTAATATATCATTGAACTTCTGTAATATATCATTGATCTGATCTTCTGTAATATATCATTGATCTTCTGTAATATTTCATTGATCTGATCTTCTGTAATATACCATTGATCTGATCTTCTGTAATATTTCATTGATCTGATCTTCTGTAATATATCATTGATCTGATCTTCTGTAATATTTCATTGATCTGATCTTCTGTAATATACCATTGATCTGATCTTCTGTAATATACCATTGATCTGAACTTCTGTAATATATCATTGATCTGATCTTCTGTAATATACCATTGATCTGATCTTCTGTAATATACCATTGATCTGATCTTCTGTAATATATCATTGAAATGACTAAAAGCCAGATCAATGCCAGTGAGCTGGACATACCATAATATTGTGGCCATAACCATGAACACCAAGGTTCCAAAGAAACCCCCAAGGATTGTGGTCAAGATAAAACAATTTAAAAAAGCTTTTATTCATGAGCTATTTCAAAATGATTTGGCTGCTTTACCCTGGGAGCTGATTTATCTAGAGGGTGATTTAAATCACGCTACAGAATGTTTTATTGATTTGCGCACTGAGTTAACGGACCATCATGCCCCAGTAAGAAAGATTTCAGTTGGTGCTCGTCTGTCTCCATGGATTGATGATGAACTGTGTGAGGCTTTTACTCAAAGAAATATGGCAAAAGTCTTAGCAGCCAAATCTAAACTGGAAATGGTTGAAAAGAATTAAAGAACACTACGTAATTATGCAGTTAAATTAAATCACGAGAAAAATATATATATATTTTACAAAAATGCTTTTATTGATTGTGAAAATGATCGTAAAAAGGTATGGAATACTGAAACCTCTTAAGGATCGGTGGGACGCTAGTGGTCCACCTACGACAACATCCGGAGAAATGCAGAGCGCCAAATTCAAATTACAAAAATAGTAATTATATGCATATCCTAGCTTCTGGGCCTGTGTAACAGGCAGTTTACTTTGGGCACGTCAGAAATGAAAAACATCAGCTTGTCATGTCACACAAATCCACTCCACCTCTTACGTGATCATGTCACGATGAGCGTCCATTGTTAGTTTAAGTGGGTGTTTGTGTGTGTGTGTGTGTGTGTGTGTGCTAGACTCTTCCATTTGATTAACTATCTTAACCTCGAATCTCCGAGCTGACAAGGTACAGATCTGTCGTTCTGACCCTGAACAAGGCAGTTAACCCACTGTTCCTTGGCTGTCATTGAAAATAAAAATGTGTTCTTAACTGACTTGCCTAGATACTTCTCAAGTACCAGTGGGTCGCTATCGGGCTCATCCCGACACTACCAGCGAAAATCTAAAGCGCCAAATTCAAATTCCGAAAGTTGAATTATTAAACATCCAGCAATATACAAGTGTTCCATACTCATCAAAAGCTCTGTTTCTTGGCAATATCACAGCGTTGTCAGATTTCAAAAAGGCTTTACGGCGAAAGCAGCACATTCATTTGTTTGAGGCTATCACCTCACATATTTTCCAATAGCCATGTATCGATTAGCCATCATGGCAACACATAACACATTTCACAGCGAAAACAAATCAATTACCTGTTGAAGAACTTCTGCTGAGGTCATCCTAAGTGTCCAACGAAGACAATCCATGGTTCTTTTGTTAGAAAAAGTAACGTCTTTTATCCATAAATCCTCCATTTGGTTTGCGCGTTATAATCAGAAACGACAGCCTCCACTCCTCCTTTGAAACGCTGCGCCAACTCGTTCAAATTATACCTATAAACTTGTCCAAAAACAATCAAACATAGTTTTAAATGTATCCTTAGGAACACTTTTACGTATATTTACTATTATAAATCAGCCGGAATATAAACTGAACGCTAAAGACGATAAATAAGGCACTGCGCGCCTTCTCGTGCGCGCGCAATCTGAAGAGTTTTCAGAACGTGGTGTCCCCATACCATGCTGTGTATCAATGGTCTAAATTCATCCAAGATGGAGTAAAACACCGTCTCGTGGTTGATGACATCATAAGGAACGACGTGCACTGCATTCATATGCCTATATATGGTCATTTTCGATAGGGAGGGGTTTCAAAATGAGCAATGTGTCAAAATGACTTTTTCCAGGACAGAGATTCCTCAGGGTTTTGCCTGCTATATGCGTTCTGATTGACCCACAGACAAATGGTTAACAGTTTTGGAAAATTCAGAGTGTTTCCTATCCAATGGTACATAATTATATGCATATCCCATTTTCTGGGCCTAAATGGGAGGCATTTTACTTTGGGCACGCCAGGCTCTCCAAAACAGTCACCTCTGCTGCTGGTACTTGTGAAGTTAAATAAAGGTGAAATATTTTTATAAATAATAACCTCAGACACCCCTCTGGCCTGTTGGTATCCTAACCTCAGACATCCCTCTGGCCTGTTGGTATCCTAACCTCAGACACCCCTCTGGTCTGTTGGTATCCTAACCTCAGACACCCCTCTGGCCTGCTGCCCTGTTGGTATCCTAACCTCAGACACCCCTCTGGTCTGTTGGTATCCTAACCTCAGACACCCCTCTGGCCTGCTGCCCTGTTGGTATTCTAACCTCAGACACCCCTCTGGCCTGCTGCCCTGTTGGTATTCTAATCTCAGACATCCCTCTGGCCTGCTGCCCTGTTGGTATCCTAACCTCAGACACCCCTCTGGCCTGCTGCCCTGTTGGTATTCTAATCTCAGACACCCCTCTGGCCTGCTGCCCTGTTGGTATTCTAACCTCAGACACCCCTCTGGCCTGCTGCCCTGTTGGTATTCTAATCTCAGACACCCCTCTGGCCTGCTGCCCTGTTGGTATTCTAACCTCAGACACCCCTCTGGCCTGCTGCCCTGTTGGTATTCTAATCTCAGACACCCCTCTGGCCTGCTGCCCTGTTGGTATCCTAACCTCAGACACCCCTCTGGCCTGCTGGCCTGTTGGTATTCACTTGAGTCTCCTCTCTTTCCTTTCAAAATGCATCTTGCTCTCTTTCTTTTCATCCATCTCTCTCTCTCTCTCTCTCTCTCTGAAGTATGTGACCTCTGTAACTTCATTGTTCTGGTCGCCAGGGACGACACTAGCGGGACAATGAATATTAATGAGTGTGTGTGAGCCTTAGCACTCGACTTTCTGCTCTCTCTACTCCTCTCTACCGCCCTCTACCCCCTCTACCCCATCTCTATCCCCGCTACCACTCTATACCCTGTCTACCCCATCTCTACCCTCTCTCTACTACTCTCTACCCCCTCTACCCCCTCTACCCCCTCTACCCTCTACCCCCTCTACCCCATCTCTACTCTCTCTACACCTCTTTACTCCCTCTCTACCCCCCTCTACCCCATCTCTACCCTCTCTCTACCACTCTCTACCCCCTCTACTCCATCTCTACACCTCTTTACCCCTCTCTACCCCCTCTACCCCCCTCTACCCTCTCTCTACACCTCTTTACCCCTCTCTACCCTCTCTAATCTTCTCTACCCCGCTCTACCCCTCTACCCCCTCTCTACCCTCTCTCTACACCTCTTTACCCCCTCTACCCCATCTCTACCCTCTCTCTACACCTCTTTACCCCTCTCTACCCCCTCTACCACTCTCTACCCCCTCTAACCCCTCTCTACCCTCTCTCTACACCTCTTTACCCCTCTCTACCCATCTCTACCACTCTCTACCACTCTCTACACCTCTCTAATCCGCTCTACCCCGCTCTACCCCGCTCTACCCCTCTCTACCCCTCTCTACCCCTCTCTCAAAACAGGCAGGAATCTGTGCTCCCTCTACAACCTCTCTCAAGGACATTCAAAGACATTCAAAGCCACTCCTGCGTTGTCTTGGCAGTGTGCTTTGGGTCGTTGTCATGTTGGAAGGTGAACCTTCGCCCCAATCTGAGGTCTGGAGCTTGTTTTCATCAAGGATCTCTCTGTAGTTTGCTCCGTTCATCTTTGCCTCGATCCTGACTGGTCTCTCCGTCCCTGCCATTGAAAAACATCCCCACAGCATGATGCTGCCACCACCATGCTTCACCGTAGGGATGGTGCTAGGTTTCCTCCTGACGTGACGCTTGGCATTCAGGCCAAAGAGTTCAATCTTGGTTTCATCAGACCAGAGAATCTTGTTTCTCATGGTCTGAGAGTCCTTTAGGTGCCTTTTGGCAAACTGCAAGAGGGCTGCCATGTGCCTTTTACTGAGGAGTGTTGCAGACATTTTTTGGTACCCTTCCCCAGATCTGTTCTTTAACACATTCCTCTCTCGGAGCTCTACGGACAATTCCTTCGACCTCATGGCTTTGGTTTTGCTCTGACATGTACTGTCAATTGTGGGACCTTAAATAGACAGGTGTGTGCCTTTCCAAATCATGTCCAATCAATTGACTTTACCACAGGTGGAGTCCAATGAAGTTGTAGAAACATCTCAAGGATGATCAATGGAAACAGGATGCACCTGACCTAAATTTTTTGTGTCATAGCAAAGGGTCTGAGACCTATGTAAATAAGGAAACATTAAAAAAAAGAAAAAAAACTGTTTTCGCTTTGTCATTGTGGGGTGTTGTGTGTAGATTGCTGAGGATTTTTTTTGTACTTTATACATTTTAGAATAAGACTGTAACACAACAAAATGTGGAAAAAGTCAATGGGTCAAAATACTTTCCCGAAGTATGTATGTGAAATCGACTCTAGTCACATCGTTTTCTCTAAGTGTCTGGCTATAGATGTGGCCTTATGCCCAAATAATAATGTGTTTGTAGGTTGGAGGTTTGATTTACCCCCCCGCTGCAGTGACAGATGCTGTTGATACTATTTATGAATATTTAAAACCTCATCGGAATGAATTATTTGAGGACATATAACCTGGATTGGTTTACCCCTGCCTCTGATCATTTGAAGAATATTTGTATTGACTTTAACCTCACTCAACTAATTTCCAAACCTACATGGATATACTAAGAAAGCCAGCAAACTCTGAGCTGATTGAATTAATTTTGACAAATAGCCCACAGCTACTTATTGAGTGGTGTCCTTACTAATGACATCAACTGTGACACAGAGCAGAGAGAGATGTATTCTGAGAAGGACAGAACAGATAGAGATTCATTCTGAGAAGGACAGAGCAGATAGAGATGTATTCTGAGAAGCACAGAGCAGGGAGAGATGTATTCTGAGAAGGACAGAGCAGATAGAGATGTATTCTGAGAAGGACAGAGCAGAGAGAGATGTATTCTGAGAAGCACAGAGCAGGGAGAGATGTATTCTGAGAAGGACAGAGCAGATAGAGATGTATTCTGAGAAGCACAGAGCAGGGAGAGATGTATTCTGAGAAGCACAGAGCAGGGAGAGATGTATTCTGAGAAGCACAGAGCAGAGAGAGATGTATTCTGAGAAGCACAGAGCAGATAGAGATTCATTCTGAGAAGCACAGAGCAGATAGAGATTCATTCTGAGAAGCACAGAGCAGGGAGAGATGTATTCTGAGAAGCACAGAGCAGATAGAGATGTATTCTGAGAAGGACAGAGCAGGGAGAGATGTATTCTGAGAACCACAGAGAAGATAGAGATGTATTCTGAGAAGCACAGAGCAGATAGAGATGTATTCTGAGAAGGACAGATCAGATAGAGATGTATTCCGAGAAGGACAGAGCAGGGAGAGATGTATTCTGAGAAGGACAGAGCAGAGAGAGATGTATTCTGAGAAGGACAGAGCAGGGAGAGATGTATTCTGAGAAGCACAGAGCAGATAGAGATGTATTCTGAGAAGGACAGAGCAGATAGAGATGTATTCTGAGAAGCACAGAGCAGGGAGAGATGTATTCTGAGAACCACAGAGCAGGGAGAGATGTATTCTGAGAAGCACAGAGCAGAGAGAGATTCATTCTGAGAAGCACAGAGCAGATAGAGATGTATTCTGAGAAGCACAGAGCAGATAGAGATGTATTCTGAGAAGGACAGAGCAGATAGAGATGTATTCTGAGAAGGACAGAGCAGGGAGAGATGTATTCTGAGAAGGACAGAGCAGAGAGAGATGTATTCTGAGAAGCACAGAGCAGGGAGAGATGTATTCTGAGAAGGACAGAGCAGAGAGAGATGTATTCTGAGAAGCACAGAGCAGATAGAGATGTATTCTGAGAAGGACAGAGCAGGGAGAGATGTATTCTGAGAACCACAGAGAAGATAGAGATGTATTCTGAGAAGCACAGAGCAGATAGAGATGTATTCTGAGAAGGACAGAGCAGATAGAGATGTATTCTGAGAAGGACAGAGCAGGGAGAGATGTATTCTGAGAAGGACAGAGCAGAGAGAGATGTATTCTGAGAAGGACAGAGCAGGGAGAGATGTATTCTGAGAAGCACAGAGCAGATAGAGATGTATTCTGAGAAGGACAGAGCAGATAGAGATGTATTCTGAGAAGCACAGAGCAGGGAGAGATGTATTCTGAGAACCACAGAGCAGGGAGAGATGTATTCTGAGAAGCACAGAGCAGAGAGAGATTCATTCTGAGAAGCACAGAGCAGATAGAGATGTATTCTGAGAAGCACAGAGCAGATAGAGATGTATTCTGAGAAGGACAGAGCAGATAGAGATGTATTCTGAGAAGGACAGAGCAGGGAGAGATGTATTCTGAGAAGGACAGAGCAGGGAGAGATGTATTCTGAGAAGGACAGAGCAGAGAGAGATGTATTCTGAGAAGGACAGAGCAGAGAGAGATGTATTCTGAGAAGCACAGAGCAGGGAGAGATGTATTCTGAGAAGCACAGAGCAGGGAGAGATGTATTCTGAGAAGGACAAGCATATGACCTAATGACCACAAAATGCAGTTGCGGAAAAAGTCACAGCTTTCTGCGAGTTCATCATTTAATTCTCACCTCTTTAACTTCTTAGGGAGCGGCTGCATAGGTGACGGTTTTGGAGAGTCTGGCGTGCCCAAAGTAAAATGCCTGCCACTCAGGCCCAGAAAATAGGATATGCACATAATTAGTACTATTGGATAGGAAACACTCTGTATGTGAGTATAACAGAACTGATATAGCAGGCGAAAACCCGAGAAATTTCTGTCCGGATATATTTTTTTTTGTGACCTTTGCTCCTTTTGATACTCTCCTTTCTTTTTTTTGTAAATGACCTTCTTCTCCATTGTGCCTATTCATTTGTATTTTACCTAGGACTGAGACTGCAGTACCTATGGCTTCCACTAGATGTCAACAGTCTTTATACAAAGGAAACACTCTGAAGTTTCTAAAAGTGTTAAAATAATGTCTGTGAGTATAACAGAACTGATATAGCAGGCGAAATCCCAAGAAATGTCTGTCCGGATATATTTTTTTTTGTGACCTTTGCTCCTTTTGATACTCTCCCGATTGATTTTAATGGTATCCATCTCCGAGATTGCAGTACTTATGGCTTCCACTAGATGTCAACAGTCTTAATACAGAGTTTGGAAGCTCTAGCCCTGAGCAGAACGGATAGGAACAGGAAATAGTCTTGGGAGCTCAGATGTCCATTCCTCTGGTCATTGGGAATGAGGATATTATGCAGGGTGTCAAGGAAGGTGATGATGTGGGCAGTATTGTAAGGACCAAGAGTGGCATGATAATGAAGGACAGCGTTCTGACCAATGGCTGCACACATTGTGAATTTTGCCACAACGCTGTGCAGGGACATTGACAGTGGCGCGGTGTCCTACTGCGTCTTGTTTTGGCTTAAAGCCGACCTTGTCGACGTAGACGAAATCATGATGCTCTGCAGCAACAGCGTCTAGTTCCAGAACTCTCTGAAACAGACGAGACAAAACATTTACTGTACGACAGTATGAATAGACATAGAGCAGTCAATAGATAGCACAATACAACGGAATTGCAGTACCAATGACAGGAGAGTGCAGCTTACGTGTACGTATTCATGGCGCAGTTGTTTCACTCTGTCAGTATTAAGCTCAGATGGTAGCTCTGTAGAGCTGCTTGGTAGGAATCTGACGGTGTTCAGGGAGACGGCCAAGTGCGGATAAACTCACCCTACTTCTGTTACTGAACATTGTGTTGGCAGTGACGATGTGGCGCTGCAGTTGTCGTAAATGTGTGCTGTTGTTTGAAATGACCAAATTCACTATGTGTTGGTCCTGCTCTGCTGTGAACAGCTGGTTTCTGCCTCCATTTGAAATGACCAAATTCACTATGTGTTGGTCCTGCTCTGCTGTAAACAGCTGGTTTCTGCCTCCATTTGAAATGACCAAATTCACTATGTGTTGGTCCTGCTCTGCTGTGAACAGCTGGTTTCTGCCTCCATTTGAAATGACCAAATTCACTATGTGTTGGTCCTGCTCTGCTGTGAACAGCTGGTTTCTGCCTCCATTTGAAATGACCAAATTCACTATGTGTTGGTCCTGCTCTGCTGTGAACAGCTGGTTTCTGCCTCCATTTGAAATGACCAAATTCACTATGTGTTGGTCCTGCTCTGCTGTGAACAGCTGGTTTCTGCCTCCATTTGAAGGGCCGTCTAACAATTCTGCAATAACATGATGTGAATGGTTTGGGTGCAAGATTTCTTTAGTATGAAATGAAATGTTACTGTAGTGCTGTAAGTACAGGAGCATGGTATAGAGGGTAGGTTTACTTACCACATGGTCAACCAAAGTTGTCCGGATCTCATCCGATTGTTCTCCTCTTCCTTGTCCCACCCCTCGTCCTCGTCCTCGTCCCCCTCCTCGTCCTTGTTCTTGTCCCCCTCCTCGTACTCGTCCTTGTCCCCCTCCTCGTACTCGTCCTTGTTCCCCTCCTCGTACTCGTCCTTGTCCCCCTCCTCGTACTCGTCCTTGTCCCCCTCCTCGTCCTTGTCCTCCTCCTCGTACTCGTCCTTGTTCTTGTCCTCCTCCTCCTCCTCCCCTTTGTCCTCATCCCCGTCTTACTCTCTCTCTTCTCATTTGGAATGGCAGTGTTTTCCAAACTAAACACAATACCTGGTAGTTTTGAATGATGTGTCTAATGTAGAGAACTGTGTTTAGTGTTTTGCAAAAAGTGTGACTTTCAATTTGCAAACTGAGCGTATAGCAGATAATGTGCTTGCAGTTTTGCAGACTTGGTCTGAAGATTAGGTACATGAGTTAATGGTTTCACTGAGCGTGCTTCAAGTAAAACTTTTAGTGTTTAAGAGATTGTAAAAAACTGTAATATAGTCACTATGATAGGACCCTGCATTCTGCTTTATCAGCTACCATACAGCATCTGTCTGTCTGTCTACAGTGTATTAATATAGTGTACTAACAGAGTCTGTCTATAGTGTATTAATATACTGTATTAATATAGTCTGTATGACAGGACCCTGTCTTGCTTTCATAGTTTTGAGTTTTAGAAATCAGCCGCTCTCTGAAGTGTTAAATCACAGACCCTTCAGCTGCTCTCTGAACTGTTAAATCACACTGAGACTGTTGAAATTAATTACTTTATGTCCCTCTCCCTCTCTATATCGCCCTCGCACTTGCCCGCTCCCATTCCTCCTCGCTCCTTCTCTCTCGGCGGAGAGAGAGCGAGATGGGGGAGAGAGAGAGCGAGATGGGGGAGAGAGAGATGAGATGAGATAAAATGAGCTTCTGCATTTTTTAGCATGTTGTTAAAAAAATATAGATATTTTTGTCAAAAGAAAACATACAGGAAGCTACCCTCCACAACATAACCTGAACTATGTTACCAGCACATATACAGGATACTACCCTTCACTATGTCACCAGGACATATACAGGATGCTACCCTCCACAACATAACCTCCACTATGTCACCAGGACATATACAGGATACTACCCTCCACAACATAACCTTCACTATGTCACCTGGACATATACAGGATACTACCCTCCACAACATAACCTCCACTATGTCACCAGGACATATACAGGATGCTACCCTCCACAACATAACCTTCACTATGTCACCTGGACATATACAGGATATTACCCTCCACAACATAACCATCACTATGTCACCAGGACATATACAGGATACTACCCTCCACAACATAACCTTCACTATGTCACCAGGACATATACAGGATTTTACCCTCTACAACATAACCTTCACTATGTCACCAGGACATATACAGGATACTACCCTCCACAACATAACCATCACTATGTCACCAGGACATATACAGGATACTACCCTCCACAACATAACCTCCACTATGTCACCAGGACATATACAGGATACTACCCTCCACAACATAACCTTCACTATGTCACCTGGACATATACAGGATACTACCCTCCACAACATAACCTCCACTATGTCACCAGGACATATACAGGATGCTACCCTCCACAACATAACCTTCACTATGTCACCTGGACATATACAGGATTTTACCCTCTACAACATACCCTCCAAATCAAATCTCAAAACCTACAACCTGATTTTGGACGGAATTACGGAATCACCTGGAAGGCTTACAAATACCAAAGATTATTATTCCAACGCTATACAGCAAATGGAAAACACCAGAAACCTGAAAACACCATCCAACCTGTAACTGAGTAAGTAATGTTTAGTCTGAAGCTATATTTTGTTTCCAAAAGCCAAGAAGAAAAATACATTACATTACTTTATAAGGACTGAATGCTAGATTAAGGCTGCCAAGCTTGATACAATTTCAATTAGCACTGACATGTCAAGTGAGGTCTCAAAGCCCTTTAACCCAACAATGACAGGAGAGTCGAACAGTCTACTCCAACCACATGGAGAGGCCTTAGAAACTGCCTCCCGCTGTTCAGAGGTAATACAATTAATTCATGAATTCATTAAAATAGAGTACCAAGTGTATGTAAAGAATGATAAGGCAAGAAAAGAGCACAAAATGAATATCCATATGGAAAACCAAGAGACACTTTTTGCTGACTATTATAGAAATGGGAACATCAGCAACTTAATCTTCCACACAGACCATCCCCTGGCATGGCCCAGTGCTATATTAACCAGACCATCCCCTGGCACAGTGCTATATTAACCAGACCATCCCCTGGCATGGCACAGTGCTATATTAACCAGACCATCCCCTGGCATGACACAGTGCTATATTAACCAGACCATCCCCTGGCATGACACAGTGCTATATTAACCAGACCATCCCCTGGCATGGCACAGTGCTATATTAACCAGACCATCCCCTGGCATGACACAGTGCTATATTAACCAGACCCTCCCCTGGCATGGCACAGTGCTATATTAACCAGACCATCCCCTGGCATGGCACAGTGCTATATTAACCAGACCATCCCCTGGCATGGCACAGTGCTATATTAACCAGACCATCCCCTGGCATGGCACAGTGCTATATTAATACACTACCCCTCTGTTAAGAGGGGTGGTGATAACGAGGGGAGGAAACTCAGGATACTAGACAACGAGGACTCTGAGTCAGCTAATATACATCTCTATAAGTCTGGAACAGTAATGGTACAGGGCAACCCCAAACAGTCTCAGCTGGACTTTCACCTAATCAAAGAAATAGCTCAGCAGGAGCTATTCCCCCACCCCGAGCGAGTCAGACCAGACCTCTTCATTATATAACCCCACAGACGAGCAACCCCAAGGTGAGAGTCAACCTCCCAGCACAGAGTACTACCCCCTCATTGAAATGAAGGATACATTCACCCAGCTGGAGGTAAGGCAGGTGGAGCTGGAATTGCAGGTGATTACACTCCAGTCAGCACATACCCAGACAACAGTCCAGCACAACAACACCCCCCTTAACCAGACCCAGACAACAACACCCCCTCAACCAGACCAAGACAACAGTCCAGCACAACAACACCCCCCTCAACCAGACCCAGACAACAGTCCACTACAACAACACCCCCTTAACCAGACCCAGACAACAGTCCACTACAACAACACCCCCCTCACCCAGACCCAGACAACAGTCCACTACAACAACACCCCCTTAACCAGACCCAGACAACAGTCCAGCACAACAACACCCCCCTTAACCAGACAACAGTCCACTACAACAACACCCCCCTCAACCAGACCCAGACAACAGTCCAGCACAACAACACCCCCTTAACCAGACCCAGACAACAGTCCACTACAACAACACCCCCTCAACCAGACGCAGACAACAGTCCACTACAACAACACCCCCTCAACCAGACCCAGACAACAGTCCAACACAACAACAGGTCGACATCACTTTGGGACAGATAAATGAAGAACCCCAAGCCCAGGGATCTCACCCCCTGAGCACCCCCCCTGTCAGCCACCCTGATAGCCTTCCTGACAACCCCCACACCGACTGAGGACATACAGTGAGGGAAAAAAGTATTTGATCCCCTGCTGATTTTGTACGTTGGCCCACTGACAAAGAAATGATCAGTCTATAATTTTAATGGTAGGTTTATTTGAACAGTGAGACAGAATAACAACAAAAAAATCCAGAAAAACACATGTGAAAAATGTTATAAATTGATTTGCATTTTAATGAGGGAAATAAGTACTTGACCCCTCTGCAAAACATGACTTAGTACTTGGTGGCAAAACCCTTGTTGGCAATCACAGAGGTCAAACGTTTCTTGTAGTTGGCCACCAGGTTTGCACACATCTCAGGAGGGATTTTGTCCCACTCCTCTTTGCAGATCTTCTCCAAGTCATTAAGGTTTCGAGGCTGACGTTTGGCAACTCGAACCTTCAGCTCCCTCCACAGATTTTCTATGGGATTAACTACCAGGTGTGAAACAGGGAAGAGACTCAGGGGGTATGCTAATGTGGTATAGATCATACCTAACTCACTCCATTAAATTAGTCAAAACAGGAACATTTTACATTTGGCTAGAAATTCAAAAGGAAATGATCTCAACAGAGAAAAATGTCCTCATGTGTGCTACCTATATCCCCTCAATAGAATCCCCATACAATGACTCCTATGGTATGTACACCTATAGCTCATGTCTTGGCAGTAGTACTGTAGACTACTTTATCACAGACCTCAATCCAGAGTCTCTCAGAGCGTTCACAGTCAGCCCATTTAACACCTCTATCAGATCACAGCAAAATCACAATCTACTTGAACAGAGCAATACTCAATCATGAGGCATCAAAGCCAAAGGAACTGAGTAATATTAAGAAATGCTATAGATGGAAGGAAAGTAGCATAGAAACCTCCTAAAAAACTATTAAATTGAGGAACCTGTCCAACCAAAAACATAGAGACCCGGAAAACCTGAGTCTACGCTTTCACTATGGTGAATCACTAAAACAATAGCGAAATACACTACGGAAAAAGAAGGAACAGCACGTCAGAAATCAGCTCAATGTAATTGAAGAATCCATAGACTCTAGAATCTAACCACTTCTGTGAAAACTGGAAAACACTAAACAAACAACAACACGAAGAATGATCTATCCAAAATGGAGATGTATGGGTAAACCACTTCTCCAATCCTTTTTGCTCTATAACAAAGAACAAACAGCAAAAACATATACATGATCAAATACAAATCTTAGAATCAACTATTAATGACTACCAGAACCCACTGGATTCTCCAACTACATTGAATAAACTACAGGACAAAATACAAACCCTCCAACCCAAAAAGGCCTGTGGTGTTGATGGTATCCTCAATGAAATGATAAAATATGCAGACAACAAATTCCAATTGGCTATACTTAAACTCTTTAACATCATCCTTAGCTCTGGCATATTCCCCAATATTTGGAACCAAGGACTGATCACCCCAATCCACAAAAGTGGAGACAAATTTGACCCCAATAACTACTGTGGGATATGTGTCAACAGCAACCTTGGGAAAATCCTCTTCATTATCATTGACAGCAGACTCGTACATTTCCTCAGTGAAAACAATGTACTAAGCAAATGTCAAATTGGATTTTTACTAAATTACCGTACGACAGACCACGTATTCACCCTGCACACCCTAATTGACAAACAAACAAACCAAAACAAAGGCAAAGTTTTCTCATGCTTTGTTGATTTATAAAAAGAAAAACTTTGACTCAATTTGGCGTGACGTCTGTGTCATGACGTTGGCCTGTTGGTGATGTTTATGACCCCCATAAATACCTTGTCCCCCCCTTTTCTCTCTCTCTACTCTACAGAGGTACTATTGAAAATCTCTTTCATAAAACATGAAGAGAGCATGGTAAGGTCAAAAGGGTGGGGACAGGAACCATATTTCGGTAATCCAACCAGCTGAAAAGATGCGTTGGTACTCAGGGAATATGATGTCAGAACAGTTGGCATCTGGGACATTTTCACTAATGACAGGATGACATAAACTGTATCTTGGAAAGTCTACACATTCTAGGTTTCAGATTCACATGGAATTGTTGTGCAAGTTAAATGTTACTTTTGAAACAATTTTTGTGGAAAGATGAAATGTAATTTTAGCTCCTAAATAAGATAATTGGTTTTCATGAGTGAACTCATGCAGTTCATTTCAAGTGAGCTCGACTCAGTGGCCACGCCCATGTGAACAAACATGGGTTGTAAACTATGAAACATGCCCTCTCTCCTACCACTATATAAGCCCTTTATGAAAATGTAACTTTCTGTTCCAAGGACGCGAGGACGACAGTCCTCGACGTTAAAAGGGCTAAGACAATAACCTAACGAAATTAGCATTGAATTTCAACGTGAAGGTGACGATCTCCATGCAGGAAGGATGAATTTCGACTATAACAGCCAGACTATAGCATGAGCTTAAAAGTATGGCAACTTGGTATGAACTTTGAACTCTTATTCACTCCAGAAGTGATCTCTCCTAGCCGTTGAGTTAGACGCAGCAAACGTGGGCTAGGAAAGAACGGACAAAGGATGTGTTCTAACACACGACGACGATACTACAACGTATCCAGTTTACCACCAGAGACATTCTTCAGAGAGATCCTTGGCTGGGCAATCCGGCCTTCCATCTACGACCAATCTATCGAAGCGCAGCTCAGAGTAAATATGTCTTGCATTTTCCTTTTCCAAATGGGCGGTTATTTAGAATGCATAAGATTCTGTATTTACGATAGCATGGCTTCATAAGGTCCGATAGAGACCAAATCCCTTTGTTCTCCATTCTTCCCTCGCTTTCATTCAAACCCAACCCCCTCTCTTTGTGTAACCAGCCGTCATATCGGTTCCGTCCACCAGGGACGTTTTCCTGTATGACCTAATTACTATTCAATGTATGATCCTTCCTGTGTATATGTGATTCTGTGTGATTAGTTAGGTATTTAGTAAACAAATAATTAAACCCAATTTTGTATTGCTGATTCAACTTGCTAGCCAGGGTTCGTGAAGATAACCAAGAATTCTACGATTTTCAGATGAGACTGAAATAAGGTGGTGATTATTGATTGACAGCTACTGATGTAAAAGATTACCAGAGTTTATTCGGAAGATCACAGCTCTATAAACATTATTTCGTGGTGCCCCGACATCTAGTTAATTAATATTACATGATTAGTTCATCAGGTAATATCAATTACAGAGAAATTATTTTATACAATAGCATGTCCTATCACTTAATCCTGCATAGCCAAAGACAGGACATCTGCTATACAAATTGATGGAAAGTGGTGTTTGGGGAAAAACATACGACATTATAAAATCCATGTACACAAACAACAAGTGTGTGGTTAAAATTGGCAAAAAACACACATTTCTTCCCACAGGGCCATGGGGTGAGACAGGGATGCAGCTTAAGCCCCACCCTCTTCAACATATATATCAACGAATTGGCGAGGGCACTAGAACAGTCTGCAGCACCCGGCCTCACCCTACTAGAATCTGAAGCCAAATGTCTACTGTTTGCGGATGATCTGGTGCTTCTGTCCCCAACCAAGGAGGGCCTACAGCAGCACCTAGATCTTCTGCACAGACCTAGGCTCTGACAGTATATATCAGTAAGACAAAAATAACGGTGTTCCAAAAATGGTCCAGTCGCCAGAACCACAAATGTAAATTCCATCTAGACACTGTTGCCCTAGAGCACACAAAAACTATACATACCTCGGCCTAAACATCAGCGCCACAGGTAACTTCACGAAGCTCAGATAGTTCACAAAGCTGTGAACTATCTGAGAGACAGCGCCATCACCTACAGAGAGATGAACCTGGAGAAGAGTCCCCTAAACAAGCTGGTCCTGGTTCTCAAGAGAAGACAGGCTATGTGCACACTGCCCACAAAATGAAGTGGAAACTGAGCTGCACTTCCTAACCTCCTGTCAAATGTATGACCATATTAGAGACACATATTTCCCTCAGATTACACAGATCCACAAAGAATTAGAAAACAAACCTGATTTTGATAAACTCCCATATCTACTGGGTGAAATACCACAGTGTGCCATCATAGCAGCAAAATGTGTGACCTGTTGCCACAACAAAAGGGCAACCAGTGAAGAACAAACACCACTGTAAAATCAACCCATAATTATGCTTATTTATTTTCCCTTTCGTACTTTAACCATTTGCACATCGTTACAACACAGTATATATACATAATATTACATTTGTAATGTCTTTATTATTTTAGAACTTCTGTGAGTGTAATGTTTACTGTTAATTTTTATTGTTTATTTCACTTTTGTATATTATCTACTTCACGTGCTTTGGCAATGTTAATATATGTTTCCCATGCCAATAAAGCCGCTTGAATTGAATTGAATTGAGAGAGAGAGAGAGAGAGGAGGAGAAATGTAGAGATGTCTCTCTCTCCCCTCTCTCCCCTCCCCTATCCTCTATCCTCTCCTCTCCTCTCTCCCCTCCCCTCCTCTCTCTCCCCTATCCCCTACTCTCTCTCCCCTCCCCTATCCTCTATCCTATCCTATCCTCTCTCTCCCCTCCCCTATCCTATCCTCTCTCTCCCCTCCCCTCCCCTATCCTCTCCTCTCTCTCCCCTCCCCTATCCTCTCCTCTCTCTCCCCTCCCCTATCCTCTATCCTCTCCTCTCTCTTCTCTCCCCTCCCCTCCCCTATCCTATCCTCTCTCCCCTCTCCCTCCCCTATCCTCTATCCTCTTCTCTCTCTCCCTCTCCCCCAAACTTTCTCTGCTCTCCCTCCCCTTCCCTATCTCCTCTCCTCTTGCTTCTCCCCTCTCCTCTTTACTCTCACTCCGCTCCTCTCTCCCCTTCCCCCCACGCCCTCTCTGCTCTCCCTCTCCTCTCCTCTCCTCTCTCTCCCCTCCTCTCTTGGTATTTTATTAGGATCCCCATGAGCTGTTGCAAAAGCAGCAGCTCCTCTTCCTGGGGTCCACACAAAACATTAAACATGAACATAATACAGAACAACTCAAGGACAGAACTACATCAATTAAAAAATACATTTAAAAAAAGGCACACGTAGCCTACATATCAATACCAATACACACAAACTATCTAGTTCAAATAGGGGAGAGGCATTGTGCTGCGAGGTGTTGCTTTATCTGGTTTTTAAAGTTCCATGCAATAATGGCTCTAAATAATACTGTACGCTTTCTTAAGTTTGATCTGGATTTGGGGACTGTGAAACGACCCCTGGTGGCATGTCTGGTGGGATAAGTGTGTGTGTCAGAGCTGTGTGTAAGTTGACTATGCAAACAATTTGTGATTTTCAAGACATTAATGTTTCTTATAAAAGAAGAAGTGATGCAGTCAGTCTCTCCTCAACTCTTAGCCAAGAGAGACTGGCATGCATAGTATTTATATCAGCCCTCTGATTACAACGAAGATCCACACATGTCGCTCTGTTCTGGGCCAGCTGCAGCTTAACTAGATCTTTCCTTGCAGCACTGGACCACACGACTGGACAATAATCAAGATTAGACAAAACTAGAGCCTGCAGGACTTGCTTTGTGGAGTGTGGTGTCAAAACAGCAGAGCATCTCTTTATTACGGCCAGACCTCTCCCCATCTTTACAACCATTGAATCTATATGTTTTGACCATGACAGTTTACAATCTAAGGTAACGCCAAAAAAACTTTGTCTCCTCAACTTGTTCAACAGCCCCAGATTCAGCTGAGGTCTAGCACTTTATTTGTACCGTGTACCAATGCTCATAGATTTAGAGATGTTCAGGACCAGTTTATTACTGGCCACCCATTCCAAAACAGACTGCAACTCTTTGTTAAGGGTTTCAGTGACTTCATTAGCTGTGGTTGCTGATGCGTATATGGTTGAATCATCAGCATACATGGACACACATGCTTGTTTAATGCCAGTGGCAGGTCATTGGTAAAAATAGAAAAGAGTAGAGGGCCTAGATAGCTGCCCTGCGGTACACCACACTTTAATGTTTGACATTAGATAAGCCTCCATTATAGAAAACCCTTTGTTCTATTAGATAGATAGCTCTGAATCCACGATATGGCTCAGGTTGAAAAGCCACCCGTTCTTTCAACAACAGGTTATGATCAATAATGTCAAAGGCTGCACTGAAAACAGTACAGCTCCCACGATCTTCTTATTATCAATATCTTTCAACCAATCATCAGTCATTTGTGTCAGTGCAGTACATGTTGAGTGCCCTTCTCTATAAGCATGCTGAAAATGTGTTGTTAATTTGTTTACAGAGAAATATCATTGAAAACTCAGCAAAAAAAGAACTTCCTCTCACTGTCAATTGCGTTTATTTTCAGCAAACTTAACATGTGTAAATATTTGTATGAACATAAGATTAAACAACATGTGACTAACAGAAATTGAATAATGTGTTTGTGAACAAAGGGTGGGTCAAAATCAAAGTAACAGTCAGTATCTGGTGTGGCCACCCAGCTGCATTAGGTACTGCAGTGCATCTCCTCCTCATGGACTGCACCAGATCTGCCAATTCTTGCTGTGAGATGTTACCCCACTCTTCCACCAAGGCACCTGCAAGTTCCCGGACATTTCTGGGGGGAATGGCCCTAGCCTTCAACCTCCAACCTCCAACAGGTCACAGACGTGCTCAATGGGATTGAGATCCGGGCTCTTCGCTGGCCATGGCAGAACACTGACATTCCTGTCTTGCAGGAAGTCACGCACAGAACGAGCAGTATGGCTAGTGGCATTGTCATGCTGGAGGGTCAGGATGAGCCTGCAGGAAGGGTACCACATGAGGGAGGAGGATGTCGTCCCTGTAACGCACAACGTTGAGTTTGCCTGCAATGACAACAAGCTCAATCCCATGATGCTGTGACACACCGCCCCAGACCATGGCGGATCCTCAACCTCCAAATCGATCCCTCTCCAGAGTACAGGCCTCGGTGGTAAACGATAAACGTGAATCCGACCATCACCCCTAGTGAGACAAAACTGCGACTCGTCAGTGAAGAGCACTTTTTTCCAGTCCTGTCTGGTCCAGCGACGGTAGGTTTGTGCCCATAAGCGAC
Source organism: Brachymystax lenok tsinlingensis (assembly GCA_030435695.1). Lineage (NCBI taxonomy): Eukaryota > Metazoa > Chordata > Actinopteri > Salmoniformes > Salmonidae > Brachymystax > Brachymystax lenok. The sequence continues at coordinate 38,423,376 of CM059796.1, forward strand.
GTTGTCCGTCATGTCTCCTTCTAGTGCTGTCTTAGGCATCTCACAGTACAGACATTGCAATTTATTGCCCTGGCCACATCTGCAGTCCTCATGGCTCCTTGCAGCATGCCTAAGGCACGTTCACACAGATGAGCAGGGACCCTGGGCATCTTTCTTTTGGTGTTGTTCAGAGTCAGTAGAAAGGCCTCTTTAGTCTCGTAAATTTTCATAATTGTGACCTTAATTGAATACCGTCTGTTCTGATAACATTCAGTAAAAATTATGCAAAAGTATAGAACATTTGAGGGCCTGCTTTATAACAACACTATATATTATACCTCAGGTCACCCCGGCCCAGTTCTGACCCTCACTTCAGATCACCCCGGCCCAGTTCTGACCCTCACTTCAGATCAGAGTTAGCATCAGGTCACCCCGGCCCAGTTCTGACCCTCACTTCAGATCAGAGTTAGCATCAGGTCACCCCGGCCCAGTTCTGACCCTCACTTCAGATCAGAGTTAGCATCAGGTCACCCTGGCCCAGTTCTGGCCCTCACTTCAGATCAGAGTCAGTTCTAACCCCAAAGCACTGTGTTACTGGTAACTGATGTGTTATAGTTGCACCATAATGGAGAACTGTGTTTCCTTATTAGCAAACTGACGCTTGTCACTTCTGGCACTTGTCTCCTTGCATTAAGACCGTGTGTGAGAGAGCTGTTGTGTGTCACATCAAATCACATTTTATTTATCCCATGCGCCAAATACAACAGTTGTAGACTTTTACTGTGAAATGCTTAGTTACAAGCCCTCCCCAACAATGCAGAGTTGAAAAATAAATAAATATAATTATGACATGAGGAACAAAGATCAAATAAAATGCACACTGATGGAGCTGTATACAGGGAGTACCAGATATCTGTGCAGTGGTACAAGGTACTGTATATACAGGGAGTACCAGATCAGGAGTACGAGGTACTGTATATACAGGGAGTACCAGATCAGGGGTATGAGGTACTGTATATACAGGGAGTACCAGATCAGGGGTACGAGGTACTGTATATACATTGAGTACCAGATCAGGGATACGAGGTACTGTATATACAGGGAGTACCAGATCAGGGGTACGAGGTACTGTATATACAGGGAGTACCAGATCAGGGGTACAAGGTACTGTATATACAGGGAGTACCAGATCAGGGGTACAAGGTACTGTATATACAGGGAGTACCAGATCAGGGGTATGAGGTACTGTATATACAGGGAGTAACAGATCAGGGGTATGAGGTACTGTATATACAGTGAGTACCAGATCAGGGGTATGAGGTACTGTATATACAGGGAGTACCAGATCAGGGGTATGAGGTACTGTATATACAGTGAGTACCAGATCAGGGGTATGAGGTACTGTATATACAGGGAGTACCAGATCAGGGGTACAAGGTACTGTATATACAGGGAGTAACAGATCAGGGGTATGAGGTACTGTATATACAGGGAGTACCAGATCAGGGGTAGGAGGTACTGTATATACATTGAGTACCAGATCAGGGATACGAGGTACTGTATATACAGGGAGTACCAGATCAGGGGTATGAGGTACTGTATATACAGGGAGTAACAGACTCGGATGTATGAGGTACTGTATATACAGGGAGTACCAGATCAGGGGTATGAGGTACTGTATATACAGGGAGTAACAGATCAGGGGTATGAGGTACTGTATATACAGGGAGTACCAGATCAGGGGTAGGAGGTACTGTATATACAGGGAGTACCAGATCAGGGTACAAGGTACTGTATATACAGGGAGTACCAGATCAGGGGTATGAGGTACTGTATATACAGGGAGTACCAGATCAGGGGTAGGAGGTACTGTATATACAGGGAGTACCAGATCAGGGGTACAAGGTACTGTATATACAGGGAGTACCAGATCAGGGGTATGAGGTACTGTATATACAGGGAGTACCAGATCAGGGGTACGAGGTACTGTATATACAGGGAGTACCAGATCAGGGGTACAAGGTACTGTATATACAGGGAGTACCAGATCAGGGGTATGAGGTACTGTATATACAGGGAGTACCAGATCAGGGGTGCAAGGTACCTGAAGTGCTGTATATACATAAGGGTTAAGGAAAAGTGACTAGGCATCAGGATGGGCATTAGTGTGTGTGTGCGTGTGCACATGTGTGTGTGTTTGTGTGTGTGCGTCTGCGTGTGTGTGTGTGTGTGTGTGTGTGTGTGTGTGTGTGTGTAAATGCTACTGCAGTGAGAGACACTCTCTACTAGTTTAATATTAACACTGCAGGGTAATGTTTTGGATTGTCTCTCCTTCTCAACATCACAACCTTCTGTTCCACTCTTCTCCTGTTTTCGCCTTTCGTTCTTTACCCCTCGCTTATCTTCTCTCCTCCTCTTCTCCTCAGTCCCATCCCTCCCTCTGTTCCTCCTCTTTCCTCCTCTCCTCTTCCTTAGCCCCACACCTCCCCCTGTTCCTCCTCTCCTCTTCCTCAGTCTCACCCCTCCCTCTGTTCCTCCTCTCTCCTCCTCTCCTCTTCCTTAGCCCCACACCTCCCCCTGTTCCTCCTCTCCTCTTCCTCAGTCTCACCCCTCCCTCTGTTCCTCCTCTCTCCTCCTCTCCTCTTCCTTAGCCCCACACCTCCCCCTGTTCCTCCTCTCCTCTTCCTCAGTCTCACCCCTCCCTCTGTTCCTCCTCTCTCCTCCTCTCCTCCTTAGCCCCACACCTCCCCCTGTTCCTCCTCTCCTCTTCCTCAGTCTCACCCCTCCCTCTGTTCCTCCTCTCTCCTCCTCTCCTCTTCCTCAGTCTCACCCCTTCCCCTGTTCCTCCTCTCCTCTTCCTCAGTCTCACCCCTCCCTCTCTCCTCCTCTCTCCTCCTCTCCTCTTCCTTAGCCCCACGACTCCCTCTGTTCCCTCAGTAATTATGTCTTCTGTTACACACACAAACACTCGCCATCTCTCTCTCTCCCCCTCTCGCTTTCAATTCAATTTAAGGGGCTTTATTGACATGGGAAACATATGTTAACATTGCCAAAGCAAGTGAAATAAACAATAAAAAAAATTACAGTAAACATTACACTGACGAAATTTTCTAAATAATAAAGACATTTCAAAAGTCATATTATTTATATATACAGTGTTGTAACGATGTGCAAATAGTAATTGAGGTAATATGTACATGTAGGTAGAGTTATGTACTGGGCCGTACGCATTACCCTCTGTAGTGCCTTGCGGTTGGAGGCCGAGCAGTTGCCATACCAGGCAGTGATGCAACCAGTCAGGATGCTCTCGATGGTGCAGTTGTGAAACCTATTGAGGATCTAAGGACCCATGCCAAATCTTTTCAGTCTCCTGAGGGGGAATAGGTGTTGTCGTGCCCTCTTCACTGTCTTGGTGTGTTTGGATCATGTTAGTTTGTTGGTGACGTGGACGCCAAGGAACTTGAAGCTCTCAACCTGCTCCACTGCAGCCCCGTCGATGAGAATGGGGGCGTGCTCGGTCCTCTTTTTCCTGTAGTCCACAAACAGCTCCTTTGTCTTGATCACGTTGAGGGAGAGGTTGTTGTCCTGGCACCACATGGCCAGGTCTCTGACCTCCTCCCTATAGGCTGTCTCATCATTGTCAGTGATCAGGCCTACCACTGTTGTGTCGTCTGCAAACTTAATGATGGTGGTGGAGCCGTGCCTGGCCGTGTAGTCATGAGTGAACAGGGAGTACAGGAGGGGACGGCGTGGCGGCTTGGCGGCTACCCTTACCACCTGGGGGCGGCCCGTCAGGAAGTCCAGGATCCAGTTGCAGAGGGAGGTGTTCAGTCCCATGATCCTTAGCTTAGTGATGAGCTTTGAGGGCACTATGGTGTTGAACGCTGAGCTGTAGTCAATGAACAGCATTCTCACATAGGTGTTCCTTTTGTCCAGGTGGGAAAGGGCAGTGTGGAGTGCGATTGAGATTGCGTCATCTGTGGACCAGTTGGGGTGGTATGAAAATTGGAGTGGGGTTAACACACCTAGTGGCCACTATGAGTATTTAGTCATGCAATTTGTATTTTTAAACTCACCGGCGGTCTTTCAAGCATTGGTCAATGACACTCTTAGGGATATGTTGAATACCTCGACGACATCCTGATCTTCTCCAAGACCCTTCTGGAACACATCCTGCACGTCCGCCAAGTCCTGAGACGCCTCCTGCAGAGTCTACTATACGTGTGAGTTCCGTGTATCCCAAGTCTCTTTCCTGGGCCACATTATCTCTACCGCCAGCATCCAAACGGACCCTGTTAAGGTTAGGGTGGTCACTGACTGGCCCCGTCCCGCCTCACTCAAACAAGTCCAGTGGTTACTCAGGTTTGCCAATTTATCCTCTCAGGGATTTCTGGGGCGCTAGCGCCCCAATCCCGACACTACCAGGTGAAATGTAAGGCGCCAAATTCAAAATCCAAAAGTTGAATTATTAAACATCCACCAATATACAAGTGTTCCATACTCATCAAAAGCTCTGTTTCTTGGCAATATCAAAGTGTTGTCAGATTTCAAAAAAGGCTTTACGGCGAAAGCAGCACATTTGATTGTTTGAGGGTAGCACCTCACATATTTTTCCCATAGCCATGAATCGATTAGCCATCATGGCACACACATAACACATTTCACAGCGAAAACAAATCAATTACCTGTTGAAGAACTTCTGCTGAGGTCATCCTAAGTGTCCAACGAAGACAATCCATGGTTCTTTTGTTAGAAAAAGTAATGTATTTTATCCATAAATCTCCATTTGGTTCGCGCGTTATAATCAGAAACGACAGCTTCCACTCCTCCATTGAAACGTGACGCAAACTTGTTCATCTTATACCTATAAACTTGTCCAAGAACAATCAAACATAGTTTTAAATGTATCCTTAGGAACACTTTTACGTATATTTACTATTATAAATCAACCGGAATATAAACTGATCGATAAAGACGGTAAAAAAAAGACACTGCGCGCCTTGTCGGGAACGCGCACTGGGTACTGTTTACATAAAAAGGTCACTTCCTGGTTTGCTCTTCTTCTCTGCTCTAAAGCATCCAAATAGAAAATTTACACTGTCTCGAGACTGTTGACATCTAAAGGAAGCGATGGGTACTGCATTCATATGCCCTTATATGGTTATTTTCATGAGGGGAGGGTTCCAAATGTGTCAAAATCACTTTTTCCAGGACAGAAATTCCTCTGGGTTTCGCCTGCCATATGCGTTCTGTTTCACTCACAGACAAATTCAGAGTGTTTCCTATCCAATGGTACTAAATATGTGCATATCCTATTTTCTGGGCCTGAATGGGAGGCATTTTACTTTGGGCACGCCAGGCTCTCCAAAACCGACCCCTCAGCTGCCACTCCCTAACAAGTTATCTACTGTATTCTATTCTACTGTATTTTAGTCAATGCCACTCTGACATTGCTCGTCCTAATATTGATCTATTTCTATACTCTATTCTTTTACTTTAGATGTGTGTGTATTGTTGTGTATTGTTGGATATTACTGCACAGTTGGAACCAGGAACACAAGCATTTCACTACACCCGCAATAACATATGCTAAACATGTGTGCGTGATCAATACAATTTGATTTGATTTGTGACATTATCATTAACAGTATTCTGTGTGCATAGCTGGCTGGCTGCGTGTGGACATTGACAATGTTAGTATTCTATGCGTATAACTGTGTGAAATTAGCATTATTAATATTCTGTGTGTATAACTGTGTGAAATTAGCGTTAACAGTATTCCATATGTATAGCTGGGTGACATTAGCATTTAATACTATTCTATGGGTATAGCTGGCTGGATGTGTGAAATCGCTTTAATGTTCTTTTTCTTGATGATATTACAGTTGGAGAAGAGGAGAGCACTGTTTTTCTCTGAACAGTTGTAATTTAAAGCTGGTGGAATGAATCCACTGGAGCGTGGGACAGTCAGATTGAAATGTTTTTGTTTTTTTTGCACCAGCACAACGCGGCTGTCTGGGGGTGTGTGCTTTTGCGTGCGTTCATGCATGCGTTTCTGTGTTTGTGACCATTCGCAGTTTTTTAACAGAATATCTGGGTCTGGGTCTACTGTATGTCTAGGAATCTGGGTCTATGTCTATGTATCTGGGTCTATGTCTAGGAATTTGGTTCTATGTATCTGGGTCTATGTCTAGGAATCTGGGTCTTTGTATCTGGGTCTATGTATCTGGGTTTACCATATGTCTATGTATCTGGGTCTATGTATCTGGGTCTATGTCTAGGAATCTGGGTCTATGTCTAAGAATCTGGGTCTATGTATCTGGGTCTATGTCTATGTATCTAGGTCTATGTCTATGTATCTAGGTCTACGTCTATGTATCTGGGTATATGTCTATGTATCTGGGTCTATGTCTATGTATCTGGGTCTATGTCTATGTATCCGGGTCTATGTCTATGTATCCGTGTCTATGTCTATGTATCTGGGTCTATGTCTATGTATATGGGTCTATGTCTATGTATCCGTGTATATGTCTATGTATCTGGGTCTATGTATCTGGTTCTATGTATCTGGGTCTATGTCTATGTTTCAGGGTCTATGTCTATGTATCTGGGTCTATGTATCTGGGTCTATGTCTATGTATCTGGGTCTATGTCTATGTATCTGGGTCTATATATCTGGGTCTATGTCTATGTATATGGGTCTATGTCTATATATCTGGGTCTATGTCTATATATCTGGGTCTATGTCTATGTATCTGGGTCTATGTCTATGTATCTGGGTCTATGTCTATGTATCTTGGTCTATGTCTATGTCTATGTATCTGGGTCTATATATCTGGGTCTATGTCTATATATCTGGGTCTATGTCTATATATCTGGGTCTATGTCTATATATCTGGGTCTATGTATATGTATCTGGGTCTATGTCTATGTTTCTGGGTCTATGTTTCTGGGTTGATGTCTATGTATCTGGGTCTGTGTCTATGTATCTGGGTCTATGTCTATGTATATGGGTCTATGTCTATGTATCTGGGTCTATGTCTATGTATCTAGGTCTATGTATCCGTGTCTATGTCTGTGTATCTGGGTCTATGTCTATGTATCTGGGTCTATGTCTATGTATATGGGTCTATGTCTATGTATCTGGGTCTATGTATCTGTGTCTATGTCTATGTATCTGGGTCTATATCTATGTATCTGGGTCTATGTATCCGTGTCTATGTCTATGTATCTGGGTCTATGTCTATGTATCCGTGTCTATGTCTATGTATCTGGGTCTATGTATATGGGTCTATGTCTATGTATCTGGGTCTATGTCTATGTATCTGTGTCAATGTCTATGTATCAGGGTCTATGTCTATTGTATTATGGGTCTATGTATCTGGGTCTATGTCTATGTATCTGGGTCTATCTTTATGTATATGGGTCTATGTCTACGTATCTGGGTCTATGTATATGGGTCTATGTCTACGTATCTAGGTCTATGTCTATGTCAAGACCGAGAGGGGGGAAAGACCAAGTCAATACCAAGACCGAAAGGGGGGAAAGACCAAGTCAAGACCAAGACCGAGAAGGTTGAGTCCACATGAAGACAGAGACCAAAAGGGGGGCAGGACCAATTCAAGACTGAGTCAAGACTGAGCTCAAGAGTTGAGGCGAGACGATTCATGACCGAGACCGAAGAGATTTGAGACCGAGTCAAGACCAAGACGGGAAAAGCGGTTAGACCGAGTCAAGACTGAGACCAAGACCGGGAGGGGGTGCGAGATGAGTCATGACCAAGACCAAGAAGGGGGGTGAGAGAGAGTATAGACCAAGAGGGTGAGTGAGACCAAGTCAATAACAAGACCAAGAGGGGGTGAGACCGAGTCAAGACCAAGACTGAGAGAGAGACAGAGAGGGGGAGGTGAGTCCAAGTCAAGACCAAGATCAAGAGGAGGGGTGAGACGAGTCATGACCGAGAACGAGAGGGTTTCGAGACCGAGTCAAAAATGAAATAGACAGGGAGAGACCGAATCAAAGACAGAGACGAAGAGAGGGGCGAGACAGAGTCAAGATCGAGGGGGACTGAGTACAGACTGAGACCGAACACAGAGGAACTCTGGAGCTCTGCCACAGTGACCATCGTGTTCTTGTTCACCTCCCTGACCAAGGCCCTTCTCCAGCTCTAGGAAGAGACTTGGTGGTTCCAAACTTCTTTCATGTAAAAATTGAGGCCACTGTGTTCTTGGGGACCTTCAATGATTCAGAAATGTTTTGATACCCTTCTCCAGATTTCTGCCTCGACACAATCCTGTCTTGGAGCTCTACAGACCATTCCTTCGACCTCATGGCTTGGTTTTTGCTCTGATATGCAATGTGGGACCTTATATAGACAGGTGTTTGTCTTTCCAAATCATGTCCAATCAATTGAATTTACCACAGGTGGACTCCAATCAGGTTGAAGAAACATCTCAAGGATGATCAATGGAAACAGGATGTACCTGAGCTCAATTTTGAGTCTCATAGCAAAGGGTCTGAATACTTGTGTAAATAAATAAATAAATATGTTTTCATTTTTTATGAATTTGCTAAAATTTCTAAACCAGTTTTCATTTTGTCATTATGTGGTACTGTGTGTAAAATATAATTTAATCCATTTTAGAATGAGGCTGTAACATAAAAAAAAATGTGGAAAAAGTCAAGGGGTCTGAATACTTTCCAAATGCACTGTATGTGTGTGTGTCTCAGGGTCAGAATCAGATCAGTGCCATCCCCACAGCAGCTTTACCCCACTCCCCTCCACTGTCGCTCTATCAGATAACAGACGTCTCTTCAGAGGAGTTCTGTTTAATGGAGCTAAGTCCCTTATCTCCGCACCTGAACCACAGGACTCTCTCCTCAGAGATGAAGAGAGTGGGAGTGGGGAAGGGGGAGCCTCATCAAGAGTTTATTAATAAGAATAGACGAGATACTCCAGACACCAGAGTCACAGACTGTTCTCTCTGCGCTACCGCACGGCAAGCGGTACCGGAGCGCCAGGTCTAGAACCAAAAGACTCCTTTAACAGCTTCTACCCACAACCCTTAAGACTACTGAACAACTAATCAAATGGCCACCGGACTATTTACATTGAGGTGGAGAGATGGAGGGATAGAGTTAGAGGTGGAGAGATGGAGGGAAGAGGCCAAGGGTGAGAGAAGATATGGAGGGCTGAAGACAGATACAGTGCCTGGCAAAAGTATTCATCCCCCTTGGCATTTTTCCTATTTTGTTGCATTACAACCTGTAATTTAAATTGATTTTTATTTTTATTTAATGTAATGGACAATTACAAAATAGTCCAAATTGGTGAAGTGAAATTTAAAAAATAACTGAAGAGTGGTGCATATGTTTTCACCCCCTTTGCTATGAAGCCCCTAAAGAAGATCTGGTGCAACCAATTACCTTCAGAAGTCACATAGTTAGTGAAATAAAGTCCACCTGTGTGCAATTTAAGAGAGGGCCAAGAGAGGGCCGCCCACCAAAACTCACGGACCAGACAAGGAGGGCATTAATCAGAGAGGCAACAAAGAGATCAAAGAGAACCCTGAAGGATCTGCAAAGCTCCACAGTGGAGACTGGAGTCTCCATTCATAGGACCACTTTAAGTAATACACTCCACAGAGCTGGGCTTTACAGAAGAGTGGACAGAAAAAATACATTGTTTAAAGAAAAAGTAAACAAACAAGTTTGTTGTTCGCCAAAAGACGTGGGAGACTCCCCCAACATATGGAAGTAGGTACTCTGGTCAGATGAGACTAAAATTTAGCTTTTTGGCCATCATGGAAAACGCTACGTCTGGCAGAAACCCAACACCTCTCATCACCCCGAGAACACCATCCCCACAATGAAGCATGGTGGTGGCAGCATCATGCTGTGGGGATGTTTTTCATCGGCAGGGACTGGGAAACTGGTCAGAATTGAAGGAATGATGGATGGCGCTAAATACATGGAAATTATTTTTCAATCTTCCAGAGATTTGAGACTGGGACGGAGGTTCACCTTCCAGCAGGACAATGACCCTAAGCATACTGCTAAAGCAACACTTGAGTGGTTTAAGGGGAAACATTTAAATGTCTTGGAATGGCCTAGTCAAAGCCCAGACCTCAATCCAATTGAGAATCTGTGGTATGACTTAAAGATTGCTGTACAGCAGCAGAACACATCCAACTTGAAGGAGCTGGAGCTGTTTTTCCTTGACGAATGGGCAAAAATCCCAGTGGCTAGATGTGCCAAGCTTATAGAGACATACCCCAAGAGACTTGCAGCTGTAATTGCTGCAAAAGGTGGCTCTACAAAGTATTGACTTTGGGGGGAGTGTAAAAGTTATGCACGCTCAAGTTTTCAGTTTTTATTTATTATTTCTTGTTTGTTTCACAACAAAAAAATATGTTGCATCTTCAAAGTGGTAGGCATGTTGTGTAAATCAAATGATACAAACCCCCCCCAAAAAATCTATTTTAATTCAAGGTTGTTAGGTAACAAAATAGGACCAATGCCAAGGGTGAATACTTTAAATAATAACTTTCGCAAACCAATGTATAGAGAGAATGTTTTGACGTTGTCACGCGACAGTGATGTGCCCATTCAGGCCAACACCTCCAAGTAAATGACAGAACCTCTTTCTGAAAACCAGTGTAAACCTCATCCTATCAGTATTCTGCTCCGTCCTTCCCTCTCTCCTTCTCCGTCGCTCCATCATTTTCTATCTATTTCTAGCGGCTTGTCAATCAACTCTAAGTCTGCACCCTATTGCCTATAAAAGTAGTGAAGCCATCCTAAGACTCAAATATCCAGCTTGTATGTGTGTATGTGCGTGTGTGTGTGCATTTGTGTGCGTGTGTGTGTGTCTGCGTGCCTGCTTGCGTTTTTGCATGCGTGCGTGAGAGGGAGAGAGAGAGTGTGAGTGCAGAGTAATCTTGTCTCTCTGGGCAGGCTCCATATGCTTCTTCTCCTCTCCTCCCTCCATCTCTCCTCACCTCTCCATCTCTCTTCTCCTCACCTCCCTCCATCTCTCTTCTCCTTACCTCTCCTCCCTCTATATCTTGCTATCCCCATTGCACAATGGCCTTTACCTCTCCATCTCTCCACCTCTCCATCTATCCTCCTCTCCTAGTCTCCTCCTCTCCTTGTCTCCTCCTCTCCTTGTCTCCTCCTCTCCACCTCTCCTCCTCTCCACCTCTCCTCCTAAATAAAGAAAGAAAGAGAATATAAAATGGTAGCAAATAATACAAATAAAGAAAAAATAAAAGAATAACAACAACAGTAAAATGGTAACAGTCAATAGTAGAAATATAATTCATATAAAAAGCGAAATGAAACTATAATATTTATCACAGTAAGGGAGAAAGTGCATCTCTGTTTCTACCTCCCCTGTTGTGCAGTGACCACATACACGCTCCTCTTTGGGTAGCCATGTCTTTTTATGTCTGCCGGTTTCTACTGCCAATCGGTGGTCACTCAGCCTGTACTTGGTAAGGATCTGTCTCTGCTTCGTATCTCTGACAGAGTAGAGATAATCAGCCAATTCATATTCTCTGTTTAGGGTCAGATAGCAATTTAGTCGGCTTTGGGATTTTGTTTCGTTTTTCCAATGTTGTAAATATGAGTCCTTTGATTGGTTCATGATTTTGTTTATTGGAATTCTTTCTTTTGAAGCAGTGCTGGTGTCAGCTTGGTTGGTTAGGTCCAACACCAGCTGACTGAGAGGGCTCGTTTCTGGGCTCAGCTCTTGGGTTTGAAGTGCTTTAAATTGGATACTGGAATTTGGGCATGAATTTAGGTGTAGCTAAAATATAAAAAAAGTGAGAGATAGGTACTTTCATTACCACTGGAAAGCAGCCCAATTCTGCCCTACATGCATTAGTTGGTGTATTTCTTTGGACTTCTTTGGACAGAATTCTGCATGTGGGGGCTTCAATTGGATGTTTGTCTCACATTTTAAAGTCCAGTTCATTGAGTGGCCCCCAAAACACACTTCCTTATAGAGTTATTGGTAGGTATGTCATTTTTATGGCATACAATGCTCTGCAGGATTTTCCTTCACTGTCATATAGCAGTTAATGGTCAGACCAATGTATGAGTAATTTCTTTGTGTGTTCAGGGTTCATATTTATTTTGTGTTTCTGACATTGTTTTTTTTTCTGGAAAATCATGAGGTTTTCTTTTTATTATTTACTGCCAGGGCCCAATTATTGCTCAACAATATTAAGGTTCTGTTGAAGACCTTCTTTGGTTGGTGATAAAAGAAGCACATAGCAGATATTTTACCTCTGTTTCAAATAGAGTCCTGGGTCTGCAGAATGGTCCAACATGTCTGCTAATTCATTGACATTGCGAAAATAATTCTGTTATTTGTTTTTTATTGCACACTTGTTTTCCGTGTACATTTTATTAAGTCACACACCTTACCACCAAGCCCACTTTGGAGACCTTTGAAGAACCAAATAGAATCAAATGCTTTCTAAAAGACAAGAAAGCAAGCAAATACTTTGCCCTCTTTTTTCTACTTTTCTGCACACACACTTACTAATTCATACACACCACAGACACTATAGACACCATATACACTATAGACACCATAGACACTATAGACACCAAAAAAAAACATAGAAACCATACACACCATAGACATTATACACACCATAGACACCATGCACACCATAGAATAATACACACCACAGACACCATACACACCATAGACACTGTAGACACTGTAGACACTATGCACACCATAGACACCAGACACCATAGACACCATAGACACTATACACACCAGACACCATAGACACCATACATACGATACACACCATAGACACTGTACACACCATAGACACCATAGACACTATACACACCATAGACACTGTACACACCATACACACCATAGACACTATACACACCATAGACACTGTACACACCATACACACCATAGACACTATACACACCATAGACACCATACATGCCATTAACACCATACATACCATACACACCATAGACACCATACATACGATACACACCATAGACACTGTACACACCATAGACACTGTACACACCATAGACACCATTCATGCCATACACACCATAGACACCATACACACTGTACACACCATAGCTTGGAGGTAAAACTGTTGAGAAGCCTTTTTGTCCTAGACTTGGCACTCCGGTACCGCTTGCCATGCGGTAGTAGAAAGAACAGTCTATGACTAGGGTGGCTGGGGTCTTTGAAAATCTTTAGGGCCTTCCTCTGACATCTCCTGGTATAGAGGTCCTGGATGGCAGGAAGCTTAACCCCAGTGATGTACTGGGCCGTACACACTACCCTCTGTAGTGCTTTGCGGTCGAATGCCGAGCAGTTGCCATACCAGGAAGTGATGCAACCCGTCAGGATGCTCTCAATGTTGCAGCTGCAGTATCTTTTGAGGATCTGAGGACCCATGACAAATCTTTTCAGTTTCCTGAGTGGGAATAGGTTTTGTCGTGCCCTCTTCACGACTGTCTTGGTGTGTTTGGACCATTCTAGTTTGTTGTTGATGTGGACACCAAGGAACTTGAAGCTCTCAACCTGCTCCACTGCAGCCCCGTCGATGAGAATGGGGGCGTGCTCGGTCCTCTTTTTCCTGTAGTCCACAATCATCTCCTTAATCTTGGTTGCGTTGAGGGATAGGTTGTTATTCTGGCACCACACGGCCAGGTCTCTGACCTCCTCCCTATAGGCTGTCTCGTCGTTGTCGGTGATCAGGCCTACCACTGTTGTGTCGTCTGCAAACTTAATGATGGTGGTGGAGCCGTGCCTGGCCGTGTAGTCATGAGTGAACAGGGAGTACAGGAGGGGACGGCGTGGCGGCTTGGCGGCTACCCTTACCACCTGGGGGCGGCCCGTCAGGAAGTCCAGGATCCAGTTGCAGAGGGAGGTGTTTAATCCCAGGTTCCTTAGCTTAGTGATGAGCTTTGAGGTTACTATGGTGTTGAATGCTGAGCTGTAGTCAATGAATAGCATTCTCACATAGGTGTTCCTTTTGTCCAGGTGGGAAAGGGCAGTGTGAGATTGCATCATCTGTGGATCTGTTTGGGCGGTATGCAAATTGGAGAGGGTCTAGGGTTTCTGGGGTAATGGTGTTGATGTGAGCCATGACCAGCCTTTCAAAGCACTTCATGGCTACGGACGTGAGTGCTACGGGTCTGTAGTCATTTAGGCAGGTTGCCTTTGTGTTCTTGGGCACAGGGACTATGGTGGTCTGCTTGAAGCATGTTGGTATTACAGACTCAATCAGGGACATGTTGAAAATGTCAGTGAAGACACCTGCCAGTTGGTCAGCACATGCCCGGAGCCCACGTCCTGGTAATCCGTCTGGTCCCGCAGCCTTGTGTATGTTGACCTGTTTAAAGGTCTTACTCACATCGGCTACGGAGAGTGTGATCACACAGTAGTCTGGAACAGCTGATGCTCTCATGCATGCCTCAGTGTTGCTTGCCTCTAAGCGAGCGTTGAAGTGATTTAGCTCGTCTGGTAGGCTCGTGTCACTGGGCAGCTCGCGGCTGTGCTTTCCTTTGTAGTCTGTAATAGTTTGCAAGCCCTGCCACATCCGACGAGTGTTGGAGCCGGTGTAGTAGGATTCAATCTTAGCCCTGTATTGACGCTTTGCCTGTTTGATGGTTCGTCGCAGGGCATAGAGGGATTTCTTGTAAGCTTCCGGTTTAGAGTCCCGCACCTTGAAAGCGGCAGCTCTACCCTTTAGTTCAGTGTGAATGTTGTCTGTAATCCATGGCTTCTCGTTGGGGTATGGATCTACAGTCACAGTGGGGACAACGTCCTCAATGCACTTATTGATAAAGCCAGTGACTGATGTGGTGTACTCCTCAATGCCATCGGTGGAATCCCGGAACATATTCTAGTCTGTGCTGCAAAACAGTCCTGTAGTTTAGCATTTGCTTCATCTGACCACTTTTTTATAGACCGAGTCAACTGGTGCTTCCTGCTTTAATGTTTGCTTGTAAGCAGGAATCAGGAGGATATACATTGGGGCAAAAAAGTATTTAGTCAGCCACCAATTGTGCAAGTTCTCCAACTTAAAAAGATGAGAGAGGCCTGTAATTTTCATCATAGGTACACTTCAACTATGACAGACGAAATGAGAAAAAGAAATCCAGAAAATCACATTGTAGGATTTTTAATTTATTTATTTGCAAATTATGGTGGAAAATAAGTATTTGGTCAATAACAAAAGTTTATCTCAATACTTTGTTATATACCCTTTGTTGGCAATGACAGAGGTCAAACGTTTTCTGTAAGTCTTCACAAGGTTTTCACACACTGTTGCTGGTATTTTGGCCCATTCCTCCATGCAGATCTCCTCTAGAGCAGTGATGTTTTGGGGCTGTCGCTGGGCAACACGGACTTTCAATTCCCTCCAAAGATGTTCTATGGGGTTGAGATCTGGAGACTGGCTAGGCCACCCAGGACCTTGAAATGCTTCTTCTGAAGCCACTCCTTCGTTTGCCCGGGCGGTGTGTTTGGGATCATTGTCATGCTGAAAGACCCAGCCACGTTTCATCTTCAATGCCCTTGCTGATGGAAGGAGGTTTTCACTCGAAATCTCACGATACATGGCCCCATTCATTCTTTCCTTAAAAAAAAAACAGCCCCAAAGCATGATGTTTCCAACCCCATGCTTCACAGTAGGTATGGTGTTCTTTGGATGCATCTCAGCATTCTTTGTCCTCCAAACACGACAAGTTGAGTTTTTACCAAAAAGTTATATTTTGGTTTCATCTGACCATATGACATTCTCCCAATCCTCATCTGGATCATCCAAATGCTCTCTAGCAAACTTCAGACGGGCCTGAACATGTACTGGCTTAAGCAGGGGGACACGTCTGGCACTGCAGGATTTGAGTCCCTGGCGGCGTAGTGTGTTACTGATGGTAGGCTTTGTTACTTTGGTCCCAGCTCTCTGCAGGTCATTCACTAGGTCCCCCGTGTGGTTCTGGGATTTTTGCTCACCGTTCTTGTGATCATTTTGACCCCACGGGTGAGATCTTGCGTGGAGCCCCAGATCGAGGAAGATTATCAGTGGTCTTGTATGTCTTCCATTTCCTAATAATTGCTCCCACAGTTGATTTCTTCAAACCAAGCTGCTTACCTATTGCAGATTCAGTCTTCCCAACCTGGTGCAGGTCTACAATTTTGTTTCTGGTGTCCTTTGAGAGCTCTTTGGTCTTGGCCATAGTGGAGTTTGGAGTGTGACTGTTTGAGGTTGTGGACAGGTGTCTTTTATACTGATAACAAGTTCAAACAGGTGCCATTAATACAGGTAATGAGTGGAGGACAGAGGAGCCTCTTAAATAAGTTACAGGTCTGTTAGAGCCAGAAATCTTGCTTGTTTGTATGTGACCAAATACTTATTTTCCACCATAATTCGCAAATAAATTCATTAAAAATCCTAGAATGTGATTTTCTGGATTTTTTTTTCTCATTTTGTCTGTCATAGTTGAAGTGTACCTATGATGAAAATTACAGGCCTCTCTCATCTTTTTAAGTGAGAGAACTTTCACAATTGGTGGCTGACGAAATACTTTTTTGCCCCACTGTAGTTGTGGTTGGATTTACCAAATGGAGGGCGAGGGAGAGCTTTGTATTCGTCTCTGTGTGTGGAGTACAGGTGATCTAGAATTTTTTTCCCTCTGGTTGCTCATTTAACATGTTGATGGAAATTTGGTAGAACTGATTTAAGTTTGCCTGCATTAAAGTCTCCGGCCACTAGGAGCGCCGCCTCTAGATGAGTGGTTTCCTGTTTGCTTATTTCCTTATACAGCTGACTGAGGGCGGTCTTAGTGCCAGCATCTGTCATGGGTGATAAATAAACAGCCACGAAAAGTATAGCTGAGAACTCTCTAGGCAAGTAGTGTGGCCTGCAATTTATCACAATATACTCTACCTCAGGCGAGCAAAATCTAGAGACTTCCTTAGATTTCGTGCACCAGCTGTTGTTTACAAATGTGCACAGACCGCCCCCCCCCTCGCCTTCTGCGGGTCCTGATGAGGCATCCGGCTCTTCGTCCTCTGTACCTGCGTTGCGAATAACTGGGATCTTTTTTGAGAATATCATGTGCGTCTTTGCTTGTTGTTGAAAAACTCTGTCTAATCCGAGGTGAGTGATCGCTGTCCTGATATCCAGAAGCTCTTTTCTTCCGTAAGATACGTTTGGCAGAAACATTATGTGCAAAATAAGTTACAAATAACGAGGAAAAAAACACATAATAACACAATTGGTTAGGCGCCCGTAAAACTGCTGCCGTTTCGTCCGGCGCATTTAGAGGGCGCAACAGGTCAGCACCTCAAGACTAAATGTCAGTTGGCTTTTCACAGCACAGCATTTAGAGGGGAAGACAGCAGGTCTGGGACAGGTAGCACGTCTGGTGAACAGGTCAGGGTTCCATAGCCACAGGCAGAACATTTGAAACTGGATCGGTAGCACTACAAGGTAGCACGTTGTCCGGTGAAAACAGCATGAGCTGTCTGTGCTATCTCTGTCTGTCAGGAACGACAGAAAACGGACTAGGCAGAGAGACAGGGAGGGAGGGAAGAGTAGAGAGCAAGGGTAGAGAGAGATAGTAGAGAGGGAGAGAGAGAGATGGAGAGAGGGAGAGAGAGAGATGGAGGGAGGGAGGAATAGAGAGTGGGAGAGAGAGCTGAGGAAAATAACGTTGTCCCCTGAGGGGAAGAGAACAAGGAGAGATGTTAGAGCTCCTCTCTGTTTAACAAGGCATTTAACTGACGTCTACAAGTCCTTTGTGGGCGGAGGGAAATAAGACAAGGAAAACAAGGGACGACAAGAGGAAAATGATTTCAGTGATGTCTGCAGACAGAATAGAGGGACGTCTACATGGAGGTTCCTCTCTCTCTCTCTCTCTCTCTCTCTCTCTCGCTCTCTCTCTCTCCTGCTGGAGAGAGACAGAGAGAGAGGAGAAAGCTCTTGACATGACAAGAAATGTAAGAAATCATACGAATCTGCTGTGATGGAGAAAACCTCTGGAAAGGAGAGGAGAGGGGAGAAGGAGAAAAGAGGGAGAGGAGGTTGAGAAAAGAGGAGAAGAGAGTAGGAAGAGAAGAGGGGGAGAAAAGACAGGGAGGAGAAGAAGAGTGGGGGAGGAGGAGGAGGTGTAGGTGAAGGAGAAGAGAGGGAGGAGGAGGTGGAGGAGAAGGAGAAGATAGGGAGGAGGCGGAGAGGGAGGAGGAGACAATAGGAGGAGGAGGTGGATGAGAAGGAGAAGAGAGAGGAGGAGGAGGAGAAAAGAGGAGGAGGAGGTGGAGGAGAAGGAGAAGAGAGAGGAGGAGGAGGAGAAAAGAGGAGGAGGAGGTGGAGGAGAAGGAGAAGAGAGAGGAGGAGGAGGAGAAAAGAGGAGGAGGAGGTGGAGGAGAAGGAGAAGAGAGAGGAGGAGGAGGAGATATGGGTGGAGGAGCATAAGAGAGGGGAGGAGATGAACAGCGGTGGAAGGAAATATCCTACACCAGTAGAACTACTGTTACTTTAGGTACATTTTTCTCAGGTAGAAGTAAAACGACTTGTGTAAAAATAAGCTCATTTAAACAAGTAATCAATCAGTAGTTGATTTACTTTTCAAATAAAAACATTGACCTTGATAATGAGCACATTATTGTTTGCTAAGGTTACCTGAATGTTTTTACACATTACATGTCCAAGCAATACATAGAACAATACATGTACAGTAGGAACTTGTCAAAAACTCAGAAGAAAATAAATTAACATTCATAACAATTCAAATGTACTGATACATTAAAAGCAATACAAAATAAAGCGCTATTTCCCTCACTCCCTCACTCACTCCCTCATTTACCCACTCACTCAGTCCCTCATTCCCTCACTCACTCTTTCCCTCACTCACAAACTCACTCTTTCCCTCACCCACTCACCCAATCACTCAACCATAGATTGCCAAATGGGGAGTGCCAGGGCACACTGGACATACCTAAAGGATTTGATGTCAAATTACTGAGTCAAAAACAGAACCTGATGTCAAATTAATGTAGCTCTGAGGCAACAACAGAACCTGATGTCAAATTACTGACGAAACAACATAACCTGATGTCAAATTACTGGAGCTCTGAGGCAACAACAGAACCTCATGGAAATGTATGAGCAACCCCCCCTGAAATAGAGAAGGGGCTATAGATGTTGCATTAGATTAATCAACTATATATATATATATATATATATATATATATATATATATATATATATATATATATATATATATATATATATATATATATATGCTCCATGTACAGGGTACATTAGGTTATGTAGCGTTCCTTCAGCAAAAACAAACTAGTTCTGTTCTAACGTCTTCACTTCTCTCAGAACTTGCTGTTCAGTTTCAACAGGCGCTGATTGTCAAAGTGGATAGTCTATTGTGGCTCACTTTGCAGTGAAGAGCAGTGCAACACAGCTAAAAATACCAATGGCAAGCGGCAGAGTCGGGCAGGCCTGTGTTCAGTTTGAGAGACAGCTCCTTTATCTACGGAACGGAATGAAGCAGGACCATCTTGTCTGACTCACAGACAAGGTACCCATCCAGCTCCCCTGTAACCTTTTGACCTTTTGGTCATCAGCGAAGAGGGGAAATCCTCTTAATCAGAAGAATACTGCTTCTGTCGCTCTCTCGTCCTCTGTTCCTCTGTCTCCTCCTCTGTCTCGTCCTCTGTTTCTCTGTCTCCTCTTCTGTGTCTCTGTCTCTTCCCCCGTGTCTTTGTCTCCTCCTATGTTGCTCTCACTCCTCCTCTGTTCCTCTGTCTCGTCCTCTGTCTCCTCCTCTGTTCCTCTGTCTGTTTCTCAGACTCCTCCTATGTTGCTCTGTCTCCTCCTCTGTTGCTCTGTCTCCTCCTCTGTTGCTCTGTCTCCTCCTCTCTCCTCCTCTTTCTCCTCCTCTGTTTCCTCTTCTGTCTCCTTTTCTCCTCCTCTGTTGCTCTATCCTCTGTTTCTCTGTCTCCTCCTCTGTTTCCTATTCTGTCTCCTCTTCCTCCTGTTTCTCTCTGCTCCTACACCATTCTAATCCATGATTCTACAAATTGAACACACCATTCCAATCCATGATTCTACATGTTGAACACCATTCTAATCCATGATTCTACGTGTTGAACACCATTCTAATCCATGATTCTACATGTTGAACACCATTCCAATCCATGATTCTACATGTTGAACACCATTCTAATCCATGATTCTACGTGTTGAACACCATTCTATTCCATGATTCTACATGTTGAACACCATTCTAATCCATGATTCTACGTGTTGAACACCATTCTATTCCATGATTCTACATGTTGAACACCATTCCAATCCATGATTCTACGTGTTGAACACCATTCCAATCCATGATTCTACATGTTGAACACCATTCTAATCCATGATTCTACATGTTGAACACCATTCCAGTCCATGATTCTACATGTTGAACACCATTCCAATCCATGATTCTACATGTTGAACACCATTCTAAACCATGATTCTACATGTTGAACACCATTCTAATCCATGATTCTACATGTTGAACACCATTCCAATCCATGATTCTACGTGTTGAACACCATTCTAATCCATGATTCTACATGTTGAACACCATTCTAAACCATGATTCTACATGTTGAACACCATTCCAATCCATGATTCTACATGTTGAACACCATTCCAATCCATGATTCTACGTGTTGAACACCATTCTAATCCATGATTCTACATGTTGCTACCTTTCATTAACACTCACCAGGTGCGGGCATTCGTCGGCACGGTGACGGTGTGTTTGGAGCTCAGTTTTTGTCTTGACTCCTCTCCCTCCGTGAGACTGAAGAGGAGAGATCTGGTTGGATAAGACAGGAGGAATCTGATTGAATCAGTTCCTCCACTGTCTAACAGCTGAGGAGAGTTAAGTTCATTAGCGGAAACACACACACTCTATGCACACACCCTCTCTCTATCCTTCTATCTGTCTCTCGCTCTCTCTCTCTCTGTTAATTAGCCCAATATCCCTCTGTCTGGTTTCTCCTCTCAGTAACAGCAAGAGTCAAACAAATATTCGTTAGGATGTTAGCTGCTCTCTCCTTCTCTCTCTCATTCTCTCTCGTAATTAAATTAACTCATTGGCATGGGAAACATATGTTTACATTGCCTAAGCAAGTTAAATAGATAATTAACAAAAGTGTAATAAACAATAAAAAATGAAGAGTAAACATTACACTCACATAACTTCCAAAAGAATAGAGAGAGTTCAAATGTCATACAGTTTTGTAACGATATGCAAATAGTTTAAGTACAGAAGGGAAAATAAATAAACTTAAATATGGGTTGTATTTACAATGGTGTTTGTTCTTCACTGGTTGCCCTTTTCACGTGGCAACAGGTCACAAACGTGACTCCTATGAAGCAAAATGTTAAATGGTGTTTCATACATCAAATAAAAGTAGAGACTCAGAACTACACAATGGAATTTCATACACTGCATTTTTGAGGAACAATGGTTAAGTAATTCTGCTTTGAAAGTTGATAAACTTGTAAACTCACTTTTGAGAAAATGGCCTTTGAATTTTTTGGTACCTACTGGAGAGCTCTTCTTTGTCTACACCGATCCAGCATCGTTCACACCCTCTTAAGCTTTAGCCCCACCCATTTTGTTTCACTCTCAGTGCGTTCAGAGTGCAAACTTGATGCTCTGGCCGATGATTTGTTTACCTTTGGATGAAAAGAAAACAGCCTAACCAGCTCTGAAGGCAAAAATGTCATTACGCTTTTTTGCTGACGTTTACTGGCACCGGACATATTCAACAGATGTTGTACACTTTATCTTAAGACAAGTAGCTAGCTAGCAAGGTAAACAATTAACCTAGCTAGGTAAACAATGAACCTAGCTAGGTAAACAACAGGTAGCCTAGTGGCAGGTAGCCTAGTGGTTAGAGCGTTGGACTTGTAACCGGAGGGTTGCAAGTTCGAATCCCCGAGCTGACAAGGTAAAAATCTGTTGTTCTGCCCCTGAACAAGGCAGTTAACCCACTGTTCCCCGGGTGCCGTGGATGTCGATTAAGGCAGCCCCACGCACCTCTCTGATTCAAAGGGGTTGGGTTAAATGCGGAAGACACATTCAGTACAACTGACTAATAATGGTGACTTTGAACAATGAACCTAGCTAGATAAACAACAATGAACCTAGCTAGATAAACAACAATGAATCTAGCTAGATAAACAACAATGAACCTAGCTAGATAAACAACAATGAACCTAGCTAGTTAAACAATGAACCTAGCTAGGTAAACAACAATGAACCTAGCTAGATAAACAACAATGAACCTAGCTAGATAAACAACAATGAACCTAGCTAGATAAACAACAATGAACCTAGCTAGATAAACAACAATGAACCTAGCTAGATAAACAACAATGAATCTAGCTAGATAAACAACAATGAACCTAGCTAGATAAAACAACAATGAACCTAGCTAGTTAAACAATGAACCTAGCTAGGTAAACAACAATGAACCTAGCTAGATAAACAACAATGAACCTAGCTAGATAAACAACAATGAACCTAGCTAGATAAACAACAATGAACCTAGCTAGATAAACAACAATGAACCTAGCTAGATAAACAACAATGAATCTAGCTAGATAAACAACAATGAACCTAGCTAGATAAACAACAATGAACCTAGCTAGGTAAACAATGAACCTAGCTAGATAAACAACAATGAACCTAGCTAGATAAACAATGAACCTAGCTAGATAAACAACAATGAACCTAGCTAGATAAACAACAATGAACCTAGCTAGATAAACAACAATGAACCTAGCTAGGTAAACAATAAACCTAGCTAGTTAAACAATGAACCTACAGTGGGGCAAAAAATTATTTAGTCAGCCACCAATTTAAGTTGTCTCACTTAAAAAGATGAGAGAGGCCTGTAATTTTCATCATAGGTACACTTCAACTATGACCGACAAAATGAGGAAAATCACATTGTAGGATTTTTAATGAATTTATTTGCAAATTATGGTGGAAAATAAGTATTTGGTCACATACAAACAAGCAAGATTTCTGGCTCTCACAGACCTGTAACTTCTTCTTTAAGAGGCTCCTCTGTCCTCCACTCGTTACCTGTATTAATGGCACCTGTTTGAACTTGTTATCAGTATAAAAGACACCTGTCCACAACCTCAAACAGTCACACTCCAAACTCCACTATGGCCAAGACCAAAGAGCTGTCAAAGGACACCAGAAACAAAATTGTAGACCTGCACCAGGTTGGGAAGACTGAATCTGCAATAGGTAAGCAGCTTGGTTTGAAGAAATCAACTGTGGGAGCAATTATTAGGAAATGGAAGACATACAAGACCACTGATAATCTTCCTCGATCTGGGGCTCCACGCAAGATCTCACCCGTGGGGTCAAAATGATCACAAGAACGGTGAGCAAAAATCCCAGAACCACACGGGGGGACCTAGTGAATGACCTGCAGAGAGCTGGGACAAAAGTAACAAAGCCTACCATCAGTAACACACTACCAGATGAGGATTGGGAGAATGTCATATGGTCAGATGAAACCAAAATATAACTTTTTGGTAAAAAATCTACTCGTTGTGTTTGGAGGACAAAGAATGCTGAGTTGCATCCAAAGAACACCATACATACTGTGAAGCATGGGGGTGGAAACATCATGCTTTGGGGCTGTTTTTCTGAAAAGGGACCAGGACGACTGATCCGTAAAGGAAAGAATGAATGGGGCCATGTATCGTGAGATTTTGAGTGAAAACCTCCTTCCATCAGCAAGGGCATTGAAGATGAAACGTGGCTGGGTCTTTCAGCATGACAATGATCCCAAACACACCGCCCGGGCAAACGAAGGAGTGGCTTCGTAAGAAGCATTTCAAGGTCCTGGAGTGGCCTAGCCAGTCTCCAGATCTCAACCCCATAGAACATCTTTGGAGGGAATTGAAAGTCCGTGTTGCCCAGCGACAGCCCCAAAACATCACTGCTCTAGAGGAGATCTGCATGGAGGAATGGGCCAAAATACCAGCAACAGTGTGTGAAAACCTTGTGAAGACTTACAGAAAACGTTTGACCTCTGTCATTGCCAACAAAGGGTATATAACAAAGTATTGAGATAAACTTTTGTTATTGACCAAATACTTATTTTCCACCATAATTTGCAAATAAATAAATTAAAAATCCTACAATGTGATTTTCTGGATTTCTTTTTCTCATTTCGTCTGTCATAGTTGAAGTGTACCTATGATGAAAATTACAGGCCTCTCTCATCTTTTTAAGTTGGAGAACTTGCACAATTGGTGGCTGACTAAATACTTTTTTGCCCCACTGTAGCTAGATAAACAACAATGAACCTATCTATGTAAACAATGGACCTAGCTAGATAAACAACAATGAACCTAGCTAGGTAAACAATGAACCTAGCTAGTTAAACAATGAACCTAGCTAGATAAACAATGAACCTAGCTAGATAAACAACAATGAACCTAGCTAGTTAAACAATGAACCTAGCTAGATAAACAACAATGAACCTAGCTAGATAAACAACAATGAACCTAGCTAGGTAAACAATAAACCTAGCTAGTTAAACAATGAACCTAGCTAGATAAACAACAATGAACCTAGCTTGTTAAACAATGAACCTAGCTAGATAAACAACAATGAACCTAGCTAGGTAAACAATGAACCTAGCTAGGTAAACAAAAACCTAGCTAGATAAACAACAATGAACCTAGCTAGATTAACAATGAACCTAGCTAGATAAACAACATGGAACCTAGCTAGGTGAACAATGGTTTTTGCCTGCCATATCAGTTCTGTTATACTCACAGACATTATTTTAACAGTTTTAGAACCTTCAGTGTTTTCCATTCAATACTACCAATTATATGCATATCCTAGCTTCTGGGCCTGAGTAACAGACCGTTTACTTTGGGCACGTCAGACTCTCCGTACTTCCGAACACTGCCCCTTAGCCCTAAGAGGTTAAGAGCAGTTGGAGGTCACGGAAAGAGAGTTGTATGGCATTGAAGCTCGTCTGGAGGTTAGTTAACACAGAGTCCAAAGAAGGGTCAAAAATGTACAGAACAGTGTCGTCTGCGTAGAGGTTGATCAGAGAATCGCAAGCAGCAAGAGCGACATCATTGACGTATACAGAGAAAAGAGTCAGCCCGAGAATTGAACACTGTGTCACCCCCATAGAGACTGCCAGAGGTCCGGACAACAGGCCCTCCAATTTGACACACTGAACTCTGTCTGAGAAGTAGTTGGTGAGCCAGGTGAGGCAGTCATTTGAGAAACCAAGGCTGTCGAGTCTGCCGATAAGAATGTGGTGATTGACAGAGTCGAAAGCCTTGGCCAGGTCGATGAATACAGCTGCTATCACGATTGTCGACAGAATTGGACCAAGGCGCTCCCTCTGGTAAGCACGGGGAGTTGGCCCAGGTCTCCAACCTGGCTCAGCCAAACTCCCCGTGTGCCCCCCCAAAACATTTTTTGGGGGCTGCCTCCCGGGCTTCCTCGCCAGCCGTGTTCCCTCGTACTTCCTCTCATAAAAGAGCCGCACTGCCATCGATACCTCCAACTCCTCCCTGGGGCAGCGATACTCCCCCTCCTGGCTCCAGGTTTCCTGTACAGTTGCACGCTGCTTGGTCCTGGTGTGGTGGGATATTCTATCACGATCGTCGACAGAATTGGACCAAGGCGCAGCGTGCAGGGTTGAGTGAAACATATTTATTTGTTGAACTCACCAAAACAAAAGAAAGAACACAATGACCGTAACGCAGGTATGGCACACGCAGGTATGGCACACACAGGTACACACACAACTACAAACCTAAACATATAATATTCCACAACACAGGTGGGGGACTGAACAACCTAAATAGGATTCCCAATTAGAGACAACGACTAACAGCTGCCTCTAATTGGGAACCCAAACCAACCAACATAGAACCAAAACACACCGCTGATCACGTCCTGACCAAAACCACCATTGAGCAGCCAAAAGGGCTATCTATGGCCAGGACGTGACAGCTGCACAGTAATGTCTCTTATCGATGGCAGTTATGATATCGTTTAGGACCTTGAGCGTGGCTGAGGTGCACCCATGACCAGCTCTGAAACCAGATTGCATAGCGGAGAAGGTACTGTGGGATTCTAAATGGTCGGTGTTTATTAACTTGGCTTTTGAAAACCTTAGAAAGGCAGGGTAGGATAGATATAGGTCTGTAGTAGTTTGGGTCTAGAGTGTCTCCCCCTTTGAATAGGGGGATGACCGAGGAAGTTTTCCAATCTTTGGGGATCTCAGACGATACGAAAGAGAGGTTGAACAGGCTAGTAATAGGGCTTGAAACAATTTTGGCAGATCATTTTAGAAAGAGAGGGTCCAGATTGTCTAGCCCGGCTGATTTGTAGGGGTCCAGATTTTGCAGCTCTTTCAGAACATCAGCTAACTGTATTTGGGAGAAGGAGAAATGGGGGAAGCTTGGGCGAGTTGCTGTGGGGGGTGCAGGGCTGTTGACCGGGGTAGGGGTAGCCAGGTGGAAAGCATGGCCAGCCGTAGAAAAATGCTTATTGAAATTCTCAATTATCTCAGATTTGTCAGTGGTGACAGTGTTTCCTATCCTCAGTTTAGTGGGCAGCTGGGAGGAGGTGCTCTTATTCTCCATGGACTTTACAGTGTCCCAGAATTTTTTTTAGTTTGTGTTACAGGAAGCACATTTCTGCTTGAAAAAGCTAGCCTTGGCTTTCCTAACTGCCAGTGGATATTGGTTATTAACTTCCCTGAAAAGCTGCATATCTCGGGGGCTGTTCGATGCGAATGCAGAACGCCACAGGATGTTTTTGTGCTGGTCAAGGGCAGTCAGGTCTGGAGTGACCCAAGGGCTATATCTGTTCCTGGTTCAAAAATTATTGAATGGGGCATGCTTATTTAAGATGGTGAGGAAAGCACTTTTAAAGAATAACCAGGCATCCTCTACTGACGGGATGAGGTCAATATCCTTCCAGGATACCCGGGCCAGGTCGATTAGAAAGGCCTGCTCGCCGAAGTGTTTTAGGGAGCGTTTGACAGTGATAAGGGGTGGTTGTTTGGCCCCAGACCCATTACGGACGCAGGCAATGATCGCTGAGATCCTGGTTGAAGACAGCAGAGGTGTATTTGGAGGGCAGGTTGATTAGGAGGATATCTATGAGGGTGCCCGTGTTTACGGATTTGGGGTTGTACCTGGTAGGTTCATTGATAATTTGTGTGAGATTGAGGTCATCAAGCTTAGATTGTAGAACGGCCGGGGTGTTAAGCTTGTCCCAGTTTAGGTCACTTAACAGCACAAGCTCTGAAGATAGATGGGGGGGGTGGTCAATTCACATATGGTGTCCAGCGCACAACTGCGGTTGAGTTATTGAGTTCTAGAGTACTTTCTGCAAACCTCCCCGCTCCTCTTCCTCCAACTCCCCGCTCCTCTTCCTCCAACTCCCCGCTCCTCTTCCTCCAACTCCCCGCTTCTCTTCCTCCAACTCCCCGCTCCTCTTCCTCCAACTCCCCGCTCCTCTTCCTCCAACTCCCCGCTCCTCTTCCTCCAACTCCCCTCCTCTTCCTCCAACTCCCCCCTCCTCTTCCTCC
Source organism: Brachymystax lenok tsinlingensis (assembly GCA_030435695.1). Lineage (NCBI taxonomy): Eukaryota > Metazoa > Chordata > Actinopteri > Salmoniformes > Salmonidae > Brachymystax > Brachymystax lenok. The sequence goes on from CM059796.1 coordinate 38,451,052, forward strand.
AACTCCCCGCTCCTCTTCCTCCAACTCCCCGCTCCTCTTCCTCCAACTCACCCCTCCTCTTCCTCCAACTCGTCGCTCCTCTTCCTTTCTGTCTATTCAACGACACACACACACACACTGTATAAAACACACACACACACTGTGTAAAACACACACACACTGTATAAAACACACAAACACAGTGTGTAAAACACACACACACACACACACACACACACACACACACTATAAAACACACACACACACACACTATAAAACACACACTCTATAAAACACACACTATAAAACACACACAGACACACTATAAAACACACACAGACACACTATAAAACACACACACACACACACACACACTATAAAACACATACTATAAAACACACACACACACTCTATTAAACACACACTCTATAAAACACACACAGACACACTATAAAACACACACACACACACACACTCTATAAAACACACACACACACTCTATAAAACACACACTATAAAACACACACACCATCTATAAAACACACACTCTATAAAACACACTATAAAACACACACACACACACTCTATAAAACACACACTATAAATTGCACACTATAAAACACACACACTATAAAACACACACACTATAAAACACACACACACACACACTCTATAAAACACACACTCTATAAAACACACACTATAAATTGCACACACTATAAAACACACACACACACACTCTATAAAACACACACTATAAAACACACACACACACTCTATAAAACACACACTCTATAAAACACACACTATAAAACACACACACACTCTATAAAACACACACTATAAATTGCACACACTATAAAACACACACACACACACACACACTCTATAAAACACACACTATAAAACACACACACACACACACTATAAAACACACACACACACACACTATAAAACACACACTCTATAAAACACACACTATAAAACACACACAGACACACTATAAAACACACACAGACACACTATAAAACACACACACACACACACACACACACACACTATAAAACACATACTATAAAACACACACACACACTCTATTAAACACACACTCTATAAAACACACACTATAAAACACACACAGACACACTATAAAACACACACACACACACACTATAAAACACACACTCTATAAAACACACACACACTCTATAAAACACACTCTATAAAACACACACACACACACACTCTATAAAACACACACTATAAAACACACACACAATCTATAAAACACACACACACTCTATAAAACACACACACACACACACACACTATAAAACACACACTATAAAACACACACTATAAAACACACACTATAAATTGCACACACTATAAAACACACACACACACACACACACTATAAAACACACACTATAAAACACACACACTATAAAACACATACACACACACTAT